>BMAO01015328.1:0-23096 GCA_019973975.1 Trichonephila clavata | reverse complement strand
AAGGTTCCTACATGAGGTTGTTCTTCTGCCCAAGCTGTAATATAACCACTGGCACTGAAATTTTCCAGCAAAAGGGTAAACATCGACAAATTGTGCGTTCTGTATTCTCTTCCTGGTTTCTGGCAGCTCTGCTCTGTAGATCCTGTCAGATTGGTATCAGGGCCTGAGAGAGTACCATCTCCAACTATATTATTACCCCTTCAATACAATAGCTTTCAGTTCTTCCGTGAGATATTTATAAGTCTGGGCAGTTTACGTATGAAATGCATTCTGGACATGGAGTCTAAAGCCATACATGATCACATTTAAACTGCATAGAATCCGGTGGAGGTTTGATGTTCCGAACTTTTTCTGCCAAAGCTTCATTTCTGTGAATACCGGCCATGAGATTTTTCCATTCCTTTTGTTCTCGGATTCACACTTGACAACGAAGAAGTCACTCTCTAATTTGAATGGATTCTTCTTTCCGAAGTCAAGAAAACAGATTTGCCTGATTGAACGGTGAAATCGTCGACTCTCTCGACGTTATGTTATCTTACACACTATCTTTCCGTGGAGTTTGGTGAGGATTTGTTGATGACAGCTCTTCCTTTATGTGTTTCGATCCAGTCTGATTCTCGGTCGCATTTCAGCTCTCCTAGATCACGGATATGCCTGTACATAAAAAAATTAAGGATTTAAATTGAAAATAAAGCAAACAGCAGTACATCATTGTGGAGACGCAAGGGTAATAAAGCTAATATTGCTTATTTTTTGGGATTATCGTGGAACTCAATATGAATGCGTTTATATATATACACAATTTTAAAAATGAATCATTTAAATTTTTTCACTAGTACAAAATATTACGTACTTAAGTTTTCTCGTTTCCTCGCCACAGGTCCGGGGTTCCAATCCCGGGCTGGGCGAGGTCGACTCAACCCTTTCATCCCTTCAGTGGGTCAATAAATGAGAGATTGCTTGGAAACTGAACACTGGAGTTTCGCGTCAGACTGATCACTTGACTGAAACATCTGCAATGCATCCAGTGCCTATGGTCAAGTAAACTGAAAAAAGGCACAGTAGACTTTGGCCCTCATGGGCTGTTGCACCACTTTCAGTTCAGTACTTACGTATTATCGCAACCTATTGGCGACATTACAGGAAACGAAGCACATGGTTACCAATTCAGTGCATACGACATATAGGAAATGAAAGTTGCTAAAATTTTTTTAAGATGAAAAAAATTTCAGTCCTCCTCAGTTTTAGGTTAAATGATTTTCACTGCATATATGTATTTTGAATTGCACATTTGAATCACACATGAATGGTTAGTTATTTCTGTAAATAAAGATTAATTTTTAAGCAGTGCTAAAATCTCAAAAATAAAATCTCTTACTTTTGAATTGTGGATTAATTATGTCCAGTGTAGGATGACGACAGGCTTGTTGCTGCGATTCCATGAGCCAGGAATGTCATCGCTCCACCCTCAGCAGTCATATACATTGCATAGTGAAGTAGCCATATCAGTATGAGTGAAACGCTGATGAGAAAAACGCACCGCACACGCATTAAACGCATGCTTATGCTTCGAGCCTGTAAAGTTGGAAAAAACACTTTTAGAAAAAGTTATAAGAATACCAAAATATAAAACTGAATCAGCAAGAAGATAACATGTCATGGACATATCTATGTACAATTTTAGTTAATAACTTTGTTTAAGCAACATGAGCGTCTAATCTACTGATAGACGAATAAAAATCTTTACAAAATGTTTCAGAGCCATTTAGGCTTGTCTGAGTAAATTCATGAACATTGCGAAGGGTCTTAAAATTTTGAACCCCGTCAAGTGAAGAGGATGGTATCCCACTCTCCAAACTTCCACGCCAAAGTGAGGACTTTGAATCTCGACTGATCTGTTCCCTTACACGGTAAATCTTTTATGGCACCTGGTCAAGAGTTCGTGATTCCAATCATTCTGCTACCACTGACGTGCAGGAATTTAATTCAATTCGCTGTAAAAGTACAATGAATTTTCGTCACCATAATTTTAATATATATGAATGAACTCAGTAATAGTGAGCACAACTTTTGCTGCGATAAATATTCATACTTCAAAAAATTTCAAAGAACCTTGGAAATTGAAAATCTACGTCTACTAAGAAGTCAACATACAATTTTTTTTTACACCGTACCACGTGCTCAAAAAATTATGTGTTAAATTCTTTCAGCAACTGACTTCTTTCCCAAGAGATGCTTTTGATTTTTTAAAGAATATTAAAAACAATGTTACCAAAATATTTGCAAGCTCTTAAAATTTTTTGTTTGTATCATTTTTTCACATAGAATTATTAATGTTGTTGTTTACTTCTAAAATGCAAGTGATCTCTAAATAAAAATATGTAAGTACAAGTTTCGATTTTTTTCATAGATGTGTTTTACATAAAAATTAAATAATTATTTTAACCTTAAATGTACATTGCATTCCACAATCATTCAAAACAATCTCAGGTAGCAATACTCATTAAGAAAACTCAATATTACAACAACAACAAAAATCATGCTGATTTTTATGTTGGTTGCTTCTAAGATATTGGAACCAGATGCAAGTTTAATTTTAAAGATATTTAGATAACCAGATGCAATGTTAAAAAGGGGAAAATCAATTAGGGTTTTTTGTGATAAATTAAGCATGGTTTAATTTTAGAAAAACATGGGTTCTTCAAGGCTTTAAGCAAAGGACCGTTGTAGTATATGAAACTTCTTTCTGGAAAAATATTTTAAGTAAAAAATTGGTGGAAATATTTGATGGTCAAAAATGAGTCAAGTCGTGAGTGCCTTGAAAGTTCCACAAAGGACAATCGTGAATGGACGAAAATAGCAAATTCTCAATTCACGCATCACGATTGTGTGCTTTCATATGCTTCCGTGACTGAATTTTTGATCAAAAATTGTATTCCAACCTTAAAATCCTAACATCTGAGTGACTTGTTCAAGATTAAATTCCTCCAAAAAAGTCATTGTCTGAAGCTACAAATAGAATTTGCACTCCTCAGCTTTCTCGAGTGATTTACAATCTTAAGTGTAACCTTAGCCTATTATCAATGAAACTCTTGGTGGAGAAATACGAATCATATCCCCCGAAAACTTCCACTGTCCTTAAAAACTTAGGGAAAATTATTCAAATGTGTCTAAAGCACGAAGAAAACAAACTACCCGAGAACGTCAAAGGAATATCTGATTTCTCTTATACTACATGGTATAATTTCAAATAGTATTCATTATTAAGGCACAGATAGAAACTGACATTTTTTACTACATCCCCTCAGATATGGTAAAAAGTATATCCATCTATTTAGATTGACTTCATTGGAACAAATTCGTCGTTGAAGATTTTTGCCTCTAAAATCAGGTAATGGTATACAACATCCTGAAACAGAGATAAGTATTAAGTCGATCGCGATCGACCAGTGGACCGCTGAAACATTTTGGGGTAACCACCTTTATTAAGACCTAAGATGCGTATATTAAAATAAACATTTATGGAACCCCAACGCCAGCTGAGCTGAAGAATTGACTTTTCACAATGGATGCGACTGTGTGATTGATTTAGCAAATAATTCGATAAATGTGTAAATGATACTTGTACCTTCACTAGAAGCTCACGGTGACGTTTAACACGTTCACTACCATTGTAGAGGGGAAAAGTGATAACTGCGATGCCAGCCGTATAAATGAATTTTTTTTCCCACTCACCGACAGATTTGGACAATAAATGTTAATGATCAGCTCTTCCCATGAGTGAGTGAATATCAACGTCGCACTATTCAGCTACACGAGGGCTTTTGGCGATGGACCTCGAGTAGCTGAACAGTGCGACGTAAATATTCATTCACTCAGCTCTTCCCGTGATAGCACGGGAGTGGTTATTGAGGCATCATCTCACACCCGGTGCATCTACGTGGATTTTGTTCTTCTGCTGATGTCATGTCAGGAGATGGCGAGAGACTCGGCAGCGAAAAAATTAAGCACAATCGTCGGTTCCAGATTCCTCGGTTGGCGTTTGTTCTCTGCTTGCTGCATTGAATATACGCTCACGCTTGACGTCTAGCAGTGGCTCATCGTTGTTCAAACATTCAGCTGGACAATTTTGTGTCTTTTCAGTTAAAAGAGTAACCTATAATTATAAAAAGGGGTAGAACGGGGAAGAGGCAAGTGCTAAGAAAATAAAAACAATTTTAATACAGAATGGTTACATCTGCGCTACTGGCGGACCACAACACTTTCAAACATTAGAAGTAGCCCGTACCCTGGGAAAGTCGCCTACCCCTGTCCTAGAGAATCGTGTGATTTGTAATTCAAACTGTAGGAAAATACCAAAGCCAAAAAGATTCATGAAAAATATGGCAAACATATTTAAAATGCTTAGAAATTTATTAGCTCGTATAACTTAACATCCCCTGTAGCTTGCCCATTTTTAGGTAGAAAAAGTTCCTCTGTCTCCATGCAATAAATATAATAACAATACTTGCACCTTGTTAGTCATAGGATATGTTGTATTGAAAAATAATGAGTGATATTAAGAAAACTAATGCATATCAGGCAATTAATTACAAAGTGCGATTGGGATATTACTGAATTTAATTTTTTTTTTTTTTTTACTCTATTCTAACATAAAAGCTTTTAATTTTATTTCAACGCGGGAGTCGTAATCTTGAACTGGGGGGGGGGGGAGACACGAGAATGACACCTAAGCCTGCACTTCGCTTTCCTAACTTCCACTCTAACCAACGCGAGAACTTTGAGCCATGACAGATTTAATGTGCATCAATCCCTCTACACGGTGGGTTTTCAGTGGCATCAGGATTCGAACCCGCAACATGATAACGACAGCCACGAGTTCACGACCAGAGTGTGTCTATTGCACAAATATAATTAAAGTATGTAAAAGCGTTAGTTAAATGTAAGTTTTTGGAGATATATATTCAACCGGAATTGAAACTAAACATCAAAAAAATTAGTCACAATATAAACTAAATTATGCAATCAATAAGACAGTCTAGTTACAAATAAACATCGTGAGTTATCTTTTGAAATGCATTAAATAGTTAGATTTGAACAATGCTAATTTCATTTTTTTTAAATTGTGTGTTAAGATGATGTTGGCTATTTTAACTTTCCGGAAAAAATTTACAAATAATTTTATTTTTCTAAAACATAACCACGAAAGTTATTATGCAGTTTTAAATGAATTTGATATTAGTTTAACATGAAGAAAAAAAATGCACTCAATAATACAATTAATGAGGAAAGGTATCTGTAGTATAAGAAATTCAGTTAAATATTAAACAAAATTTGCCAGCATTTTTTTTTTACACATAAACGCTAATGAACTCTTTCCTCGATCGCATTATCTTTTACTAATAAATGGTGATTATAAATTTGTAATATATTTTTCAAGAATTACAAATCATTCTCAAACAACAAAGATATTACTAATTTAAGTAAAAGCTTATATACATGACATACTTAAGACTATGTATTTTCATGAACATACACATGCATTTTACAGAGATAGAAAAATATATCATATATAACATTAAATGCAAGACAATAATTGAATTTCTAATTTTAATATTACGAAAAATATATAAAAATTCTTTATTGTAGTTAAAGTTAGTAAAATTAAACAAATAAAGGTGTCTTGTTTTGATGGATCAATGCTACTTTCATAGTTGAATTTTGTTTTCAAAGATTTTGAGGAAGGAATAAAAAGACTTCTCTCACATTGTTTCCGTTAGAATTATACATTTGCATAAATTTAAAAGGCATAAATACACTATTTGATTTTATTAGTAAAATTTATCTCATATCAGAATTATTTTGAATTATGAATATCTAACATCAAGAGAAAATACCACACAAACCTTTGGCAAAGAAGAGAAAACATCGATATTCATTCTTTTAACAGTATTTTCTTTATTCGTCAGCAGCATCGCCACCCAAGATTTCGTTTTGGTGTATTTACATCTTATGAGTAATTCCAAATAATGTTGTTGACGCTCAACAGGTCGCTTTCGGTTATCAAGATAAAATCTCTCGAATTTGTTCGAGATAAGATTAAAAACGGGAGATCTTAAAAATGTGACATACTTTATATAATATACGATGCATAAATTTTAAGGTCAAAATTTCCAAAATAACGATCAAAAGTATAAAAGAATAAGATTTCAGTCAAAATAAATCAGTATTGCACTTCCAGTTTAATTATCAATCGCATATCGTTACATAAATAGCATAAGTTTCTAATACAAATTGTAATTCTCATTTCCTTTTTCAAAACTTAGATGGCAATATTCATGGATAGATGCTGTTATGATAGTCGAGTCATCAACATGCCACAAGAAATCATGTTGATTTGATTTTCATGAACGTTATAATCTATAAGCAACGTGAGGGTTATTGGCAATGTTCCTCGCGATTTTAAACGTCAATAAAGCGACGAGGGTTAGATCTGAGCCGGAATTCCCCTCTCCAAACTTCCCCACACCCCAACGCGAGGACTTTAAGCATCGACAGATATGTGCATAAGCCCCTCTACTCGGCGGCCCTTCAGTTGCATCAGGATTCAAATCAGTGACTCGACAACGCCGGCCACGAGTTTGTGACTATGACTACTAGGCTACCGCGACCACAGAGATCTGTAGTAGCATCAGAATTCCATCTACAACTCTACAATCCCAGTTTCGAGTTTACAACCGGGCCACTCAGCTATCCCGGCCATGACTACTCAACTACCACGGCCACAAGATGAATGTTTTAAAGCTCAGCTGCATGTTAAATAGAAACATATCTCAAATTTCTCAATTAAGTTGGAGGGTGAGACCCGTTTAGGCCCTAGTTCAAAATTATGGATCTATAGATCAACATCACTGAAGTAGCTTATGTTACGATGTTAATCCTAACCGAATCTTGTGATTTGATTTATTTAAACAAACGGCTCGAAATTGACACTATGATCTACTAACGATTGATTGTAATTCTTGATAAGCCTCCAAAGATATTTTTTCCCTAATGGCTGCATATTGACAACTAAACCTTCGCAGACACAGCAAATCCTCAAATGTGAAAATTATTTCATAGTGGCACCATATAATGGTGGTTCTCGCTACCAAATTTTGACGCTTGAATTAATTCTAATTCAAGTTCTCGTCAGAGGCTAATATTGCCGTGATTTAATTTTGTCGAGAGTACAAGAGCCGAATTGATACTCGAACAAGGGCATACCCGTATCAATGATACGGGGCTCCTATGATTTGGGCCCCAAAGCGTGTAAGAAAAAAAATTCCAGGTATTGGGGGGGGGCTCTAGAAAGAGCCAGGATCCATGATCGAACCCCAAACTTTGTGCTTACGAAGAGGGCACGCAACTTCTAAGTCACCAAGCCGACCCAAAGAACATCTGAGTGTTTATTAACATCGTACCTAAAGGAACTACTACAGACGGACTTCGTGATATTGAACCATGGTCAAATGACGCAGATGACACCTAAGCTAGCACCTCCTCTCCAAACTCCCACACCACACTAGCGACAGAATTTTGAGCTACGTCAGATTTAACATGTATAAGCCCTCTACATAGTGGATCTTACCTAACTGATACATTCTTCATAGAGTTTTTACACCACACAAATAAAATCGTAAAAGTTTTGACGAATCTAATATATAGTTTGTAATTATAATATTAATCATTCCATACTCGAGTCCATATCTCATTGAATGCAATTGGCCATACTCACCAGTCAAGATACAGCGCATAAACGAAATAATGCAGCCTGACACGTAACGAGTTTAAAATGCCTAAATGCTGTTGCTATCAAAAGAATGAACAGATGCAGTTTATTTATTTTTCTAAGAAGTAAATAACTCCTAATTATTAAGAAGTTATTCGTATATTATTCAAAGATTATTTAATTATAATAATACGTAGCTATGTTGCAAAATCCCTGCATTTCAAAACAGACAACCGTTTTCTAATTAATACCAATAAATTAGTCAATAAATTGCAAGACTTAAAAAAACAACAAAAGATTTTGATAATCAAAGTTATAATACTGCACAATCGCTCATTTTTTTCTTTATTTTTATCAAAGCAACCTTCATTAATTAGAGCTTAAAATGAGTCTTTATGAAATGCCAGAGCTCTAGCCGTATTCTTCGAAAACAATTCTTAAGTAGTGTAATTAATAGGTTAGCTGTGAAAGTAGAAAAGTAATTAAAGTATTTTCGAATTTTATATTATATATTTTTCTATTGCAGTTGCTGTATCATTATATAGCATTAAGTAAATTAAATATTATTTATGTTTCAGTTATAGAGCAGAATTCCATTTTATAATTTTCTCTTGGAAAACATGTCCGAACCTTCTTCAACGTCATAAAAGTGTATTGCTGTATTGTTGGAAAAAAAATAAAATAAATTTTTTTGTAGAAATTTATAGAAATAGGAAAAAATTGCCTGTTTCCATCAGGATGCTGAGAAAATGCAAAGAAAAAGACATTTTAGCATTATAAAAACAAACAAATAAAACTGTAGAGCCTCAGTTTTAAAATAAATATTTTCAATTTGAATCTATTTTAGTTAATTTTTTTCAAATCTATCTAAAATAAAAAAATTCATATAAAGCAGTTAACTACAAAATACTTAAAAAATGATTTTTTTTTTCCAACAAGATTTTCCCCCCTCAATCTGACAAAAGTTCAAAAAATGTTTTTCGAATTCTTTTTTGTATGTTAGTGCACAAATACCAAAAATTATAACAATAAATCTTTACCTATATAATCACATAAGTTACCTCAAAAATGTGTTCCATGCGACAACAACAAATTATTTAGCTAAAGTGCAATGTCTAAATTATAGGTGAAGAAATATATCATGCGAAAAATGAAAATCGACACTTACGTTAACAATATCTCTGAAATTAGAGCACGTATGAAACCGATGAACGCCGGATATCATTATTTCATTCAAATCACTTCATGGAAACTTTCGTAAAAGGCATAAGTCCGTCTTAGAAAATCCTTGCAGGCATCCAGCTGGGTGATAAGGTACTTTCATTCTGAATCACTTAACGCAAAATGTGGAGCCGCAGCTAGATGAAGGGATAAGTCAGAATGAGCTTGATGGGCTTAAAATTGGTATGTCTCGAGAAAACTAGACATTGTGCTGGGAAAAAGCAAAATCCGTAGAGTGCATTTTTCATCCAAAAAGACTATCTCTCGGAGAATAGGACATTTTCCCCGTCATTCTAACTTTATGACGGTTAATAGAAAGCTTTAGACAATGACGGTTTTGCCTTCGTAAGAAGCGATAGCACGAAATGAAAGGGTAATAAATATTTATAATTCTTCGAGTCTTGGATAGGTTTTATGAGGTTTGGGAAACAAGAATGGATATCAGTATCGGAGTCAATAAAGAGTGAAAAAAAATTATGGAAAATCGGACGTTGAATCTTTTTTTATTGTTGTTGCTTTTGAACTGTTTCGAAATCTCCCATCTTTTTTTCAAAACAATCGAACGATTATTGGCTATGATTAAACTTTTATTTCGTGAAAGAATAAAAAAATTTAGTGATGCTTGATTAAATATACGGTAAATATACTGTAACACTGCCTTAACCGGGAGTGAGTGAGTGAGAGAATATTAACGTCGCACTGATTAGCAACACGAGGCTTTTGGCGACGGTCCGCGTAATTTTGAACCATGTCAAGTGACGCGGACGACACCTGAGCTGGCACCCCCCTCTCCTAACTACACGCCACACCAACGGGAGGACGTTTGAGCTCTCGACAGATTTAACGTGCATCGCTCCCTACACGGGGATCTTTAATGGTACTAGGAGCCTTAACCGGGAAGCGGGTGTGCGGGGCACAGAGTCACCCAGGCTCACGAAATCAATTAATCTGGAAAACTGTTTATTTATTACCATTGACATTGACAGTATCCTCCTATATGATAGTCTTCATGGGAACTAAAATATATTTGTCACATTCCTCTTTTTTGGGAGTGTCAAACATTTTTTAGCGCGTTTTTCACGTAGTGTAAAAAAAGCGCTATTAGGACGCAAACTTCGTCTTCGTCTCATATTTTGTCGTACCTTTTTCTCAGCCAATAATTAACCGATTGACCTCGGGTTTTCGGCATTTGGTCACATTTGTGCCCTAGATAAGCCTAATCATATTTAAATTTAATAATTAAAAAAAATTTGTTTTTTAAATATTTTTTTAAAGTATAGTACACTACTTTCTGTTAGTAAAAAGTTCATTATTTGCATTATTGTAAAATACAACATGTGAAAAACGCGCTAAGATTACTTGGCCATGCCAATGATTGATATCTTGTTTACAAATCTTAAGGTACTTGTTTTGACTGAGAGTCCCCCCCCCTTCTGTTCCAAAATATTTTTTATAAACATGCTACATTTTCCCCCTTTGAACAACTAAGTTTTTTTTATTGCTGTGTTGTACGACTTATTATGGTTTTTGAGCAGAATATAAAAAAAGAAATGGGCCTCTGTGATCTCCATTCAAGGAAGTTGAAATTGATCAAGCAAGGGAAGAGGACCTGCTGAAATAATTATCATGATAGCGAAAGAAAACTTGAGAAAAGCAATGAACATGAAACGTTTGAGCTGAAAGGAAAATTTTCAAATGCTACCTAAAGAACTCCATCCAGAAAAATATGAAGTCATAAGTGCACCAAGACACACTTCACCCAGTCAAAAAACACAAACAAGAAAAAGTTCAACATACTATTGTTGATCATCAAAAGACAATAAAATTACAAGAACTTGAACAAAATATGACAGTTTTGTCTACAAATAACATTCCTATAAAATGTTAGCGAAAAAATGTCCGTAATTTGTGTCCTTTATTAAAGTCCCGCACATTTGAAACTTCTTGGTTCAGTTTGATTGATATTTTTTCTCAAATTGTCAACAAAAAAAAAAAAATTGAAAAGTCCTTGAAAGTAAGTATAAGCTTGCTTTCTCTTAGTTAAATTATTCATAGGAATTACGATTTTTATCCGTGAACAATAAAAATAATTATAAAATAAGTATTGGGGTGACTCGGTCATCCCGTGTGACCATTAACGTTAGTATCGAGTGCGCACTTTCTCCCTGGTTATTAATTATGTTATAAAGTATAAGGTATTATATTATAAAGTATATATAATTATTTAGGAAGTGTATTGTACATTTGAAGATAAAACAATTATGCGATACATTACTTGAAACATTTAATTGCACATAATAAATTATACTTAAATTTAACAATAAAAATATAGTCTAACACAGCCTTTTTATACATTTTTAAAATAAATGTAGTCCAAGAAAAATTAATTTTTTGTGTGGATCTTTTTCTGTAAAGCCAGTTTCGCTCGAAACAACTTCGTGCCAGTCAATAAGCTTCTTGTCACCACATCTCTACAGTGAAAAGGGGAGAAAATTCCTTTCACACGTGGACACAAAGCTGTCTGACTATTATTTAATACACAAGTGGCCACGTATCAAGAGCGTAGCTTCCACAATCCTTTTAGTTGAGTCAACTAGAGGAGAGGAGAACGTGTTTTTCGAGAGATTGAGAGAGTGGTACAGAAGAGAGAGCCAGTTGACCACGTGTAAAGGGACCCAGGCGATTTCTATTCAAAATTAGCTCCCAACTGCCTGCTCCTTCTGTTAGATGCGACACTAGTTGACTCGTACGAAAAGGTTCTAACATGTGACATAAGATCACTGATTATTACCCGAAACTATGAGGGATAAGTCATCAATTGACTTTTCCTACATTTCGGAGGTTTACATCTTACAATGCAAGTAAGGGAACTCGTTTTTACACATTGGAAAGTATCCTTCTACAAGGTATAAAAATTTTTAACTGGGTTTCCAGAATTATATAAGGAACTTATAAAACTTTAAAAAAGCAAAATATACAAATAGCAAATTTTCTGATTAAAAGAAAGTCAGTATCACACACCCATTTGTTTATCTATGTCAGATTCAAAAGACTTTTCGAATCAGAGTTGACTGCGTTATTCTTTATTTTTTAAGCAATTGAAAAATAACTTTGGCGGTTTATGAAAGTGCCTGTCCTGAGGAAATTAAGTTTATAGAAGGAACATTTAATGATATATGTAATGTATTTTTGAATAAATATTTGCTTCCGTCTTCAAAAGATATATGGTGGATCAATTAAATTATTAGATGTATTACAAGAATCGTTTCACTATTGTAGACATTTTAGTCAGGATCGGATTAAACCTTAACGATTATCAGTTTTTCAATTTGAAAACTGCCGGTTTATAGAAATGTAATCAATTTTATAACACAAAGATTTATTTATAAAATAGATTTCATTCACATGATTATTTTTAAGCTTCAGAGCAATGGTACCATGATAAAGCAAAGAAATAAATGAATAAGTTAAACAATACTTCATAATTAATGCATCCAGCATAATAATGTACAAGATAAACGGAAGTTTACATATTTTAGTAATATTCAAGTTTTTGCGTAGATTTTGAAAGCGTCGCATTTACAATTATGCATATCTTGGCGTGTTTTTGTCGGGATTTTTTTTTACAAAACCAAATACAGTTAAGTTCGAATATCACGAAATTCACATTTATATGTTAAGAGTAAATTATAAAATTATTTGTATATATATTCATCACAAAAATACGTCTATTTGATATGTTACGCTGTTGAATAAATTTTTTCAAATGGTACGTATATCTGATGGAAAATAATATATAAATAGAGGGGGAGGGGAGTGAATACTGAATTTTAAAAAAGTAATTCTTACATTCTTCGTGAATCGCTCATAAATTTTAAGAGAAGAAAAAGTAAAAAACTTTCTTCTTGAAAAGAGTGCAGAAATTATCTTTAGATTATTACAAAATGCTGAGCCCTGCACAAAACAATTCAAGAATCTTTTAATAAGTAAATGTGTCAGTAAAATTATGCTGTGTGTGTGTGATATTTATTAAAATAAACGTGATTACAGGTAATGTTAATAAAAGGTACCACTTAACATTAGTTTTTAAAAATTGTCTAGTTAAGTGAATTAATATTCTCATACCAAAGAACTATTAACATGAAAATGTGTTAGATTCCAAGTATCGAACAATATATTATAACTTTTTTTGTTTTATATTTAGGAGAAAAAAATTCAGAATTTTTTTTTTTTTTTCATATTTCAAATTTTACATAATGGTTTCTATATATATCTCTCTCATTACGGCTATTCCTCAATAAATGATAAAATTTACTTTTAAGTGAAATATCATCAGCATCTATATTTTCTTCAGCAACTTCTTTAATTCCAATTTCTGTCTTCTTTCTTTAGTTTAGTTATATTTTGTACGAAATCATCTTCTTCCCAATGATTTATTTTAGCTGAAAGAATTTTATGGAATAATATACTAAGTAGGGCTAAATATTTTTTAAAATATTGTATTTTTTTTAATACAAGAATCTTGATTTCAAAAATACATCTCCAATTTTTGGGTCAAGTTTAAGCCTTTTTTTTTACTAAGAAAAAACTTTAACATCTTTCATCTGTATAATTCTCTATATTTATATTGATTTATACCAGATTGAAAATGTATGCAGCTTTCTAAAAATTTTTTTATGAGAATTCTGGTTGTATTTTCTAAAAAAAAAATAACAAAACAGTGCATTTAAAATTTCTTTTGTATGTGAGAAAACTATATATATGCACAACATGAGTTTTATTAAAAATAACGCCTCGTGGTTTCCTTTTATCCACGTATATCTATCAGATAAAGATTATTAAGATTGCACGTTTCTTTGATGTTATATAGATTTTTCCCATTAGAATAATTTATTTTTAAACATACAAATATATATCCATT
Organism: Trichonephila clavata; assembly: GCA_019973975.1. Taxonomy (NCBI): domain Eukaryota; kingdom Metazoa; phylum Arthropoda; class Arachnida; order Araneae; family Nephilidae; genus Trichonephila; species Trichonephila clavata. The sequence goes on along the minus strand of BMAO01015328.1, from coordinate 9,183 downwards.
CTAAAATTTTTTTAAAAAAAGTTAGAACACAAATACAGAAAAATATTGCATTTTCAAAATTCGTTGAAATCAAGCGAGTTTAAATAATCAGTTATATAAAGAACATGGCATACGTAATAATATTTTAAAACTTGTTAGTAAAGACTATTAAACATTGCTATGATTAAAAAATGAAGAATTAATAGTAAAATGCAAATAATAAAATCTTTCAATACCAATGAACATTTTACTGAAAATCAATGTTCTCCTCTCTGGTTTGTTTAACAGCGTATGGCATTTAACAAAATTCAGAATCGTGAAACAAATAGCTGTGACTAAAATTATCTGTAACAATAAGAAACATTTTAATAAATAATTTGTCTGAGTATGATTTTGAAAAAATAATTAAACTTTGATTTTAAAACACAATTTCAATTTTTCTCGAGATGTATAACCAATCTTGTTCCTTATATTTATCAAATAACTTTCAATGACATATAAATTCTTCCAAATCATTAATTCAGCGGCAGCGAATAAAGAAAAGCAACAAGTACCTTTAGTAGATAAAGGCCACGGCATCCTTTCCAGAGAGCGTACAGAAACTAACTTGATAGAAGTCTCCAGTTATGTACCCATACATTCAGTTCTGCATAAGCAGACGACTGGAGAAGTAAAAGATTTTCTGTGTCTTTTTCGTTGTTGTGGTTACTGTGTTGTTTGCTTTGAGTCACAATAAACGAAATACTCCGTTAGAAACGATTGCTCTTTGTGAAGGTTTAAATGAAGTGTGTATTGCTAATTTCCATTCATTTTTTTATTAGGAGAGGGGGAGGCACTAGCAGATATTACTGTTAACTTCACATTATTTAAGCATGAAAAGGATTATTTCATTACTTTTATTTTAAAAAATCAAAATTATTGAAACCAATATTTATTAGATTTTAATAATCTCCGATATTTTTTAATACTTTGACTGGTTTGCTCGTACACCGTAAGGGCTACCGAAAGCTAACCACAGCCGGTTTGCGCGTACGCTGTACGGACACTGATATTTGCTTCCTTCTATCTTAGATTCGCATATAATTTTAATTCTTCTAGTGAGATTGTTTTTGAGTGTTTTTAAGAGATGCAGGTTCTCCATGGTACTGAAATACTTCTCAACAGGAATTTTTAGCGCGTTTTTCACGTAGGGGAACAAAAGCGCTATTAGGAAGCAAATTTCGTCTTCGTCCCATATTTTGTCGTACCTTTTTCTCAGCCAATAATCAATCGACCTCGGGTTTTCGGCATTGGGTTGCATTTGTGCCCCAGATGAGCCGAATCATATTTAAATTTTCCCATAGTTTTCCCGAATTTTCTTACAAATTTTCTTGAATTTCGCTGTTTATAACAATACCGGAGTCTGTTAAAGTATATAATAGATGAAAGATTTTATACTTTATCTAGTTATTTTACGAAATAACTAGGTATTCTATAAAATGACTAAGGATAGACCGTTTAAGTGAAAACTAAACAATTTCAAATATATTTTATAAATTAATTGACCATAAATAGCTAAAATCTCTGGAAAAATACATTTTATCTCTTTTACGGATGAGTAATTGATAAATAATAAGGGAAAGCAGATATAATTTATTTTTGCTCATTTTGCTAACATTAGTTAAACAGAAAAGGAAAAAAGAATATGCTGCAAAAATAGATTATACTTAAATATTATCAACAAAAATACATCCTGGGAAGAAAAACTGTTGCTTCATAAAAACATTGTGTAAACTTTTTAAAAGAAAAATGTAAGAGATTATTAATTTAAATTTTATGAGATACCTTTATTTTACTTTTCATTATTTATTAGTGCAAGGATTGCTGTGATGGAACTTTGGATTGGACTGCTTATTATTTTTGAAACAAGCCCATTTTTTACCAATACATATTTTTTTTACACGAGCACTTTTTAAATCCTTTTTCAGTACCGCAACTTTGAGCTGTTGCAACAGATCGAAGCGTTGTGTCAATATTTGGAACTTCTTCAATGGAAATTAATTCTCGCTGACATATACTGAACTGATACCTAGAGTACAATTGTTTTATCCGGCCATCTCTTGTTCTTAACCGGAAAAATCCTTCCAAAAGCAGCTAGAACCGATTCAAAGAACTTTCGAGTGCCATATTTCATACTTAAACGATCAAGTAATCGTTATTCAGTAGAATACCTAGTTAAATCGTAGAGAATTCAATAATTTTATGTACTTTAACTGACTTGTCTAGTTATTTCATGAAATACCTAGTTATTCTATGAAATAACGGATTTCATACTTTAACGGTAACATCTATATTAATAAAAGATTTTGAATAAAAAGACCAAAATAATATTAACACACACTTATTCTTAAAAATAAAAATAAAAAAATATTTATAATAATTACAAGAGATGCAAGTATCTTAAATGGCAACTTTTCTATTTTTGATCAAAAGAATTGAAGAATAATTTCACATTTTATGTTCGTCATTTTAGTCTTTTTACATATTACAACCTGGAGAAGAATTTCATTTTTGAACAGTTTACTTCTTAAATTTTTTAATACCGTAAAATCCGGCGTATAACGCGCACTTTTAACACAAAAAATACGATCGAAATTTACGAGTGCGTGCTATACGCCGGGTATGAAAAAGAGATTTTTAAAAATTAGCGAGAAAAAAAAAGAAAAAAACAGATGAGCATACAAAAATTAAATTTCTGCATAGATCGAAATACTGTTTATTTGAAAGAAATGGCGTTTCTTCTGAACTTTGAGGGTTATAGTTCTATAAATATATTTTTTCGTGAAATGGAATAAATCGCTTCAAAACATGAGAGTATTGCGCAGGTACAGTTCAGATTTCTTCGTTAAAAAGGGGTGAGTGTTATACTTCGAATGTAACGAAAAATTAAAAATTGCAGCTTGAAAGTGTTCGGGCACATTATACGCCGTATTTTACGGTATAAGTAGTTATTATTCAATTACTTTAAATGCAAAGAGAGGATTATGCTGTCGAAAGGGTCGTTGGGTTGGAGTTTATAAAACTGCCATTATTTGACTAAATCTGTCGATATTTTAACCAAATTAAGAATTAAAACTCCTTTTTGGAATCAACCTGAAAACATCTAATTTTATCAACACATTTCTGATCAATACCAATACTTACAGATAACAACAAAACTAAGTAAATTACTAAGAAGTACACTTCTTACCATTATTACATTAGTAAATCATAATCAAGTAGAACTGTCAATTCTTGCCTGATGCTCATCATTCCTTTCATAGCAGAAACTGAAGTGTTTCGATATACGTAGCAGCGGTATCTAAGTAAATCTCACGCGATACGAAGTACCCAGACAGTAATATGAGTTATTTAAACAAGAAAAAAAAATCGCGTGTGCATATTAGTGCTAAAATGACTCTGGAGAACGGGTGATATTTGCCTTGTAGCACGAAACTTTTGAAAAACTTAAAAATCGGATATGGCCACATTAAATGATGGATAACATCCATAAACGCTGAAAGAGATTCCTGGCTAAACAATTTTCTGTTTAGATGGGAGTATAGGGTATGCGAATTTTATGTTTAGTGGCGATTTTAATGCCCTTGGTTTCAGTAGCACGCACTCATGCGTTAAGAACTTAGAGCACGCAGTTTCATGGAATGTGACCCGCCTAAAATGGAATACGAGTGAACTACCATTGTTTAATTGTTCTAAAATGCTTTATAATTATTTTTAAATAAAAGGGATATTTTTTGGACAAAATAAAATAAATATGAAATGTGTACCATATCCCTCTTGAGATATCCCTCTTTGCTTTGTTTCATGGAAAAATAAAACCAGAGGCGACTCTGGCAGCCGCCAAAGGCACGAGACTTGTGGGATTCCAGTTATAAATTAGACGCCCGAAAAAAAAAATATTGAGCGATATTCCAAACCCAATGATTTCCACGGATTTCAGTCGTGTAGCACAAAATTTTCGGCATGCGTTTTTTTTTGCACAAATTTTATTTCGAACAAACCAATACCATTTAATTCAAACAAGTTCTTTTTAGTTGACTGCCTTGATTAATTACTCGTGTATACTTTCTTACACTGATGGGGGGAAAATCTGAACACCAAGAAAACAAGATATCAATCATTGGCATGGCCAAGTAATTTTAGCGCGTTTTGCACATGTTGTATTTTACAATAATGCAACTAATGAACTTTTTACTAACAGAAAGTAATACTGTACCACTCCTCTAAATGTACTACTATTGAGCTGAAAAGAAATAATAACACAAATCTGTATCAAAACATCTGTATAAAAAAAAGCAAAAAAATTTTTTTTTAATGATTAAATTTAAGTATGATCGGCTCATCTAGGGCACAAATGCGACCAAATGCCGAAAACCCGAGGTCAATTAGTTGCTTATTGGTTGAGAAAAAGGTACGACAAAATATGGAACGAAGACGAAATTTGCGTCCTAATAGCGCTTTTGTTCCACTACGTGAAAAACACGCTAAAAATTGTTGTAAACTAATGAAACTTTGACAGTACATTTGTCGGGGCAACATATTTAATTGAGTTAAGAGAGTTTCAGAATAACATATTAATGTGAAACGATGGTACATTAAAAACTGGTGTAACCTCTAGAATTTTAAATGCAAACGAGCATGCAATGTGTCGTACAAGTACGGATATCAGTTTGCGGGATGGAATTGCATGCCTGTTGCTCTTGGTCGGTCTACATAAGATTGTTTAATTCTAATTGTGGATGACGCTGTCATTGATGTCCAATTAATCCTAGTAGTGCCCAATTGGAGAAAGATCTGAGGATCTAGGAGGGCAAAGTAGCACGTTGTCCTTATATAGAACATTTTGGGTTAAAACAGGGTATGAGGAAGCTCGTCATCCCGCCGGAAAACACCCTTTGAACGATGCTTATAAATGGAAGTGCAACAGTTTGAATCACCAGTCTGACATACAAGTTTTCAGTCAGGGTGAGCTCACGCCAGACTACAACTCTAGATGCAGGCCCAATATGTCTAGGCCACAGAAAGGCTGTGTGCAGGCACTGACCACACACAGGCCTTCTTCTAATCAATATACAGCCATCATTGGCACCAAGACAGAACAGCTTTGTTCCGGAGAACACAACATATCGCCTTTCCATCCTCCAATGATCTCTAGCGTCACATCACTGAAGTCGCAGATACCAATGATTTGGAGCTAATAGTATAACGCTACAGGGCATCTGGCTGGGAGCTATTTCTCAAACGATCGATTTTTTATAGCGTCATCTGGTGCCAAGAAAAAAAACCCTGTAATTTCTACTGTATAGTACTACTACGTTCCCCAGCCATGTGTTAAATACGTGGTCTTTTTCGGTGGTGATCCGTCATAGTTGGACCATGGTTTTCTTAAAGTATTGCCTTCCCGGGACCATTGCTGCCAAAAAGTATATGCGCAGTAAATATCTTATCAAGTATTTCAGCAATATCGCGGAAAGAAATTTACCTTTTTTTTAGCTTTATTATACTACCTCGCCGCCCATCCGGTATAGTGGTCAGTGAAGCTGACTGCGGTGCCGCAGGGACTGGGTTCGAATCCCGGAGAAGGCATGGATGTTTGTGTTGTAATCCTTTCTTCTGTCTGTGTTGTTTACCCCCGTGTTATACGTTCGGTGGTGCACGGGGTTTATAAATGTTAAAAAAAAAAAATTATACTACCTCGTTCGAACTCAGTGAGCTGCTGATAATGGCTTCTTCGTTTTCTTTAAAGTCATTCCGTACTATAATCAACTCACTACGCCAAGTCTGAACGATAAATAACACTCACGAACTTTATAGCGTGTATTTATACACTTGATTAGCATCCTCAAACTAGCACAACTAGCGCCACACTTATGCGCCTAACGCGAAATTTGGATCGAAGTCATCTTTCAGGTGTTTAAAGACGCCTACCAAATTTCTTTGATATAGTGCAACTCTTTCTTGGTGATGGGATTTTTATTTCAATCTAGTTGAATTTAGGTATTAATAGCAAGATAGAGATTAATAAATGAGGAAAAAAGTACCACAATACTCAAGGCAACTTCCCTTTTGAAACAGGTGGACAAATATGAATCTTTTTTAATGACCATGAATTGGTTACCATACTCCAGAGAATAAACGCTTTTTGCAAATCATTCAGTAAGTTGCGTATGAATTATTAAAATGGTCTACTTTACTAAAATCTCTGGAAAATTATATCTAAAATTTCAGAAATGAATTTGGAAAAAACGAACAAGGGGCAACTGAATTATCAGGGATCTCTGACCTGAGCTGGCACCCCTCTCCTAACTACCATACCACACAAACGGGAGAACGTTTGAGCTCTCGACAATGTTAACATGCATCGCGCCCCTGCACGGCGGGTCTTTAGTGGTACTGGGCTCGAACTCATGACATGCTAGTCACGATCCGATACCTTGGCCACTGGGCTTCCGCGGCCCTCGACGGTTCTTAGCAGGAATATTCTCTTAAATCCACTCTTCTAAGATATATGGCAGCACGGGTTCTATGATGAGTATTTTAGCGAGAAAAGCGAACATTTTTATAGCAGACATTACGTTTCCAGCTGACATTTTGATCAGATTGCGGGACTGTTATTTTTGTTCCGAAAAAGTAGTTTATGTCAAAAGGTGTCAGATTTATTTATTTTTGTATTTTAATGAAGACCTTAGAAAACTATTTGACTATTTATTTTAAGTGAACAGTGAATATAATTAATTTTACAATTGAATATTTTTAAATAATTAATTAGCTCAAACGGATTACATTTCCCGAATTTGAGTATTTTTTTTTAGGCATATCCCTTAGTTTTCAATGTAGTGATTCAAAAAAAAAAATATTGCATGAAAAATGAGTCTTACAGTAGTCGTATATGATGTGTAACATCTGACGTGTTATCGTGGTAAATACGCAATAGTAACTGAAATCCTGAAAAAATGAATCGGGTAGGGTTGGAAATAATTTTCTATCGAATAATTATAGTTTAATAAAAGTTTTATTTAATTAGCACAAGGAATAAGGCAATTTTTTTATCAAAAATAAAATTATTCTTGTTCAATTTGGGGAAGAGCGAAGACAATATGCTTATAACTAAAATATGACACATATACTTGTGATTTCAAAGTATTTAAAAACTGTTGAAAAACAGCTCAATAACAATACCACTGTTAGTTGTCGAAACACTTTGATTTGTGTTCATTTCGAGCTTGAGTTCATCATTCAAAAAAGCTATGAGCGGCTCAACTTCAGAAAAACTGAAGTTAACGTTAAAATCACCACTCAAATCATGGGAAGCGAGTGATAGTTTTCTTTTTTAAAAGAGCAGAACCACCTTCGGTATATGGTAAAAGTACAAAATGCAGGAAATGTTTAATATTTTGAACCGTTTGATTCGAGAAATGTTACGACAACCGAAATCACTGTCCTCAGATTTAATACACAACGAGCCCTGAGACTTTGACAATTGAGCGCATGAATCGCAAGTTTATCCTGAATGAAGTTTAATAAGACGATGGTATATGCGAAGTGGATTTAGAGTCAAGAAAATGAAACGAGTTTTTGAATTCGAATCTTTTAAAATGCTAAATTTAGCAATGTGAAAAAGGCTGGCAGCTTGATGGCTAGTTGGATCTCGATGCGAGGGTAGCGAAGAGACACCACGAAGCCCGCTGATTGATCAAATCAAATAATGCGCGCTTCCCAACTTCCTGTTACACATTTCCGTCCCTTTTCACGAAATCACTCCTACTAATATCCAGCAACCGAGAGGAAAGATGCTGCACATCAAAAACTGCAGTAAATCATAATGCGGTAGATAAAATGTAACCATATGGTGAATGCTCACTAATCCTACGTTTTACAAGAGTATATAAAAGCTTATATTTTCAAAGGATAAGTTGTAATACAACAATAATCCCGTGTAAAACAGTGAAAAAAAATAGAGAAAATGTCATTAAATTAATGAAAAATTCCCCTCTCCCTAATATGTAAATTACATATATAACCGAAATTTTTAAAAAAATTAATTTAGTATTAAAGTCGTACGCATATTCTTAATTTAACAAAAAAAAAATTGCGATATTCAAGGGAAAACATTTATTATAAAGATTGATTTAAATGAAATATATCGAACAATATTCAATTACGACTTTCCGTTCAACTGTTACTCCCAATAATCATTACATAATCTTTAAATAGTATGCATTCTTTTTATAGAAACACAAAGATGCGGTGTAGAAGTTGTAATATTTGTTAAAATTTGAAAGCTATGACTGCATTTTGACTAAAGTGAAAATTTAGTCAAAATGCAGATCCATTCGACAAAAACTGACGCCTTGAGACGTCAAATACGAGCCCATAATACACGATAAGAGGAAATTGCTGTCATGAATCGATCGTCAAAACAAATTACCGCTGACAGTTGACGTATTGTCTCGCTTAGCAGTTGTGTTGTATAGTTTATATTGTTTACCAATTTGCTGCATATCAGTCACTCAGTCACATTTGAAAATGAAAAACAGAACGTAAAGAGGGATATAGAGAAGAGTCCAGTATTATAGCATACCATTTACATTTCTAAAATAATTCTTCTAAAAATAATACAAAGCAGTATTTGTTGATTTTTTTGCATTTTACATCTTCGTGCTTAACTTTTGGAAGTGAGAGTAGTTTTTTCAAATATTAATTCATAATCAAATTTTATTTTTAATTTAATATTTTTTTTCTGTTATTTTGATGAAGTTAGAGTTAGAACCAACAGATGGCGCCAGTAGGTTTTTCCAACGAATTTTTTCTTGTGTGGCTTCAAATACTTTTTTAAACTTATAGTGGATGTGATATTGATGCAATTTTTAAAATTTTTATCCATTAATTAAATTTAATTAACTAAAATAAAAAAAAATTTCTTTGTTGACCTAAGTAGAGCTGACTTAAAAATTTTTTTTTTTATTTATTTTTAATGTCATTGGGTAAATCAGTTACAGATTTAGGTTCGATGGCGCCTAGGCCCAAGTTAATTTGACGCCCTTTATATAATAAGAAACGCTACTTTTAGATTGTTTAAGAAAAATTTATGAAAAATTTGACGCTAATAGATAAATACTATACTTATTTTTTTTAATATTTTATTTGTTAGATATTTGAAATTTT
>BMAO01015327.1:0-139426 GCA_019973975.1 Trichonephila clavata | reverse complement strand
AATCTGTCGTAGTCTATCACTAAGTCTAAGATTATTAACTCCCCTTCGTGTATTATCTAAATCTGAATGTGTTGAATTCATGATAAATTACTACTTATTTAATAAATCAATCTTATTTATTAACTTTTCTTAATTGAGAAATTACACAAATACTATTCAAATTTTAAGAACAATAAAACACAGTGGAGTAGGAGAAGAATTCAATAATCATGAACGACGAAATCTTAACTGAATCTACGGCGGTCAACGCGTACAATTAAGCTACACACTTATATTTAATTTGGGAAAATAAACTAACCTGATACCTTTTGTTATGGCAGGTTCTTCTAACTACTTCTTCAATATTTGGATTCCTTTAATAAGTGGCTTCAATCTCAGCTATCTCTCAGTTCTATCCCGAACTGATTTTATGTATACTTTTCAATAGACTTTACTCCCGACGACTATATTTCCACTAGAAAAACTACTCTCTCAATTCATTCATCTCTTCATTTCATTCCCCCCTTTTATATCATTTTCGAACTTGCTAAACCTGAACTTATAAAATATCTTATTTGCATAAATCACACTTTTGGCTCTCGGTGGAGATTGGTTGAAATAAATAAAACATTTAAAGAATGCGAGAGAAGGTTAGTGAAACGCGTAAGCACCCGTCACAACCCCCTCCGAGAAAAAAAGCGTGACTTATTGAAGGTCTAAACGACCTGAAAGAACTCGCTTAATTTACCTTAAGTCTGAAAAACACTGAACCTGCACAAAATTTTAACTAACTCTAGAATGCCTAACAATACTGAACTTGTAGTAAATTTTAACTCACGAATTTTAGAATGCCTGAAACCACTGAACTTGTAGAAAATTTTAACTTTCTAAGTTAGAAACTTTAATTAAACTAGCACACAGAAATAACTACTCCACTCTAATTTATTGATCTTTCACATACATTCCCTACAGTGCATCCCATTCGGGCGAAGATCAGGGGAAAACCTTTCAAGGAAAAAACCCTGATCATGCACTTTACTTAAGTGCTAATAAATATAAAAAAAATTTTACAATAATATCTTCGTATGACATCAAACTTTCATCTCATCACTATGTTCAGGGACTGCTGCCCTGAAAGGGAACCTTGTCAATTTTTTCTAAAACATGACATTAAATGCACAGAACTTTTATACAACTTCCTTATTGACATAAAATATGGCATACATTATATTATATTTATATAGTTTCATAACGAAATAACTTTTATCTGGTTTCATTTTCAAAAAATTCCCAATCAATCGCGCTGCGCTGTTAATGTTTTTTGTTAGTATTCCTAATTACGCCGCGCCCAGAAACCAGACACTATTTATACATCTTAATAATTACACACAAAAATATATACATTTTTTACATAGAATATATTACAACAAACAATACAAGTAATCTCACATATAAAGCCTCGTCTTTAAGGTGTAGCAAAACAATTGCAATTCAACAAATGTTTTTCCACAATTTGGAAAAAAATTAAATACAAAAGCATTTTCAACCGAGATGAAAATACACACAACGCAGTAACTTTTGTACGGTAATTTTACAAAAAAAAAAATAGACTAGCCCACATGGAAAATACTCCGAACTGTCTGTCAGAGGAAAAATAAACAAATTAGAATTATTCAACCTGGCTAGTCTTTAGATCCAATCTGCATAGGCTTTGTCTCCAACCATGGCCTCTGTACTGGATGACCTTGTCCTAGGGTTGTCCTCTCTGCGCTCCCACCTTCTGGGTCTCCTCTTCCATTGAGTCTGTTGAAGCTGATATGCTCCTGCTGAGGCGTTCTTTTCACTTGTGAGAACTTGAATTTGGCTGCTGTCCACTCGACGTCGGCTCCGAAGGTTGTAAGGGCAGTTCCGTTCTTGCTGGGGTCTGTTGTATTTGAATCTGTGGGATGGTCCTGGAATTGCTCTTTCCGATTTCCTCTGTTCACTGCGGGATGGTCCTGGAATTGTTCCTTTAGAATTACTTTCTTCCACCTTTCTATACCGCTTTCTGGAGGGACGAGACGGCATTGACGAGGTCAACTTTCTCTTGTCTCGAGATACCTGGGCCTCTGGTCTCTTCTTCTTCTGTATGTTTTCAACCCAGGATTCTGGTCTTCCTCTTTTCTCTCTCTCCGTCCAACGTGGTTTTCTCTTCCTGAAATTATACGCATCACCCCCCGAAGAAACAGCAGACTCCGTTCGCACACGTTTTTTCTTCTCACCTCCTCTCCATCGCGTCTATTCGTAACTAAATCTCTACTACCTTCTAAATTTCCTGATTCTGATCCTCTACGACAATTCCCATTACTTTCTGATTGCCTTAATCTCGGCTGCCTATCATCCGACCTGTCTGATGCTACTGCATTATGATCACTGCTTCTCGCAATTTCTGATTCGGCAACACTGTCTTCTGATTCTCTTTGATGGTAAATTCTCACCTGATCCACATTAACAGTTATTCTTTTACCAAATTTTAATATTACTAAATTATTATTATTTTTTACACTCAGAACTTTATAGGGGCCCTCAAACTTTGGCATAAATTTACCCACTATTTTCTTACTTGCCGAACTCAACGGGTGAGTTTGAACTAACACTAGATCATCAACCTTCACATTAACTTCACGCCTCTTCTTATTATATTTCGCCCATTTCTCGTGCTGGCGCTTTGTATGTATTCTAGCCTCTCTTCAAACAATTTTTCTATATTTCCATAAACTAAGTCTGATCCATCAGTTACCATTACTAATTTTTGAAATGGAGTGATTAAATTTCGACCTAAAATAATTCCGCCGGTGTTTTACCCGTTGTCTCATGTACTGCTGTCCTTAAAGCGTAGCTGAACTCATGCAGAAATTGGTCCCAGTTAGTGTGATTATCCGCGACAAAACTCGAAACCATTTTTAAAAGAGTACGATTAACTCTTTCCGTTTGATTAGCTTGTGGACGATATACCACAGTTTTAACGTGTTTTATGTTCAACCTGCGACATACTTGCTCAAAAACTTCGGATATCATTTGGGGGCCGTTGTCACTAACTAACTTAACAGGAGCTCCATAACGCGAAATATAATTCTCAAAAAATGCTTTGGCAATTGCTTTAGCCGAAGCTTTCCTTAAGGGAATTATTTCAACCCATTTAGAAAAATTATCTGTTATTACTAAAATAAATTTATAGCATTCCGGACTAGTTGCAGGGTATGGGCCTAATAAATCTAAAGATAAGATTTCATTCGGAAAATTCGTTACTATCGGAATTAATTGACCAGCTGGTAATCCGATCTTATAATTGAATTTTTGGCATTGGTCGCAGGTTGCTACATATTTATAAATGTATTTCCTCATGTACGGGAAATAACACGCGTCTTTTAATTTTAAGTAGGTTTTCTTTTTGCCTAAATGGCCTGCCATCGGCGAGTCATGGAATTCTCGCATAACATCTTTACGTAATGTTTTGGGTATAAATACTCTTAATTCACCTAGAGTGGTTGTATATTTTGCATAATATAACAACCCATCTATTAACTGAAAGTCGCGGGACCAATTTCTACAGATTGACTCATTAATGGAACTATCGTCAGGATTTTCTAAAAACCGCAAGATATGACCTAACTCCGGATCATTTCTCTGTTCCTCTCTCAACTGTTCTCTAGACGATAATACTAACGACCTAATCACTGCACAAGACACCTTTGCTTCTTCATTACTTTCTAACGGGTTTCTAGACAACATATCAGCCACTACATTTTGCGTACCTGGGCGATGTTCCCATTTTACATTAAAATTTGCCAACTTAAGCGTCCACCTTATCATTCTAGACGACAAATTCTTTCCATTCATTAATTTGGTAAGTGCAGCATGGTCTGTTATCACTTTAACCGGCAAGGATCCGAAATACGTGCGATATTTATTTAATGCCCATATGACAGCTAAACATTCACGTTCCGTTACACTATAATTTCTTTCAGCGCGGTTTAATGTTCTTGAGGCAAACGCAATAGGCCTATTATTCTGTGTTAATACTGCTCTTACCCCCACTGAGCTAGCATCCGTATAAAGTTCAAAAGCTTGGGAAAAATCTGGGAATTGTAACACTGGAGCTTCCGTCAGTGCTTTTTTAATACGATCAAAAGCTTCCTGCGCTGATTCCGACCAACGGAACTTAGAGTTTTTTGTTTTAAACCATACAAGGGTTCACACATGTCTGCGTAGTTCTTAATAAACTTTTGATACCAACCCGTCATTCCTAAAAATTTTGCTACCTGTTTTGCAGTTTTCGGAGGTTTCATTTCAATAATTGCTTTTACCTTCTCTTCATCTGTTTTAACTCCTTCTTTATTAATAACTAGACCCAAATAACGTAATTGTTCCCTCGCGAAATGACATTTCTCACGATTCAACGTTAAACCAGCCTCCTGCAACAATCTGAACACTTCCCGTAAGTGCTCTACATGGCGTTCAAAAGATGGAGATGAAATGATAACATCATCCATATAGCAGTGGGTAAAACGCCCGAGAACTGGTTTAAGTATCATTTCAATTGCCCTTTGAAAATTTGGAGCTGCCCCCGAAAGGCCAAATGGCATGCGAGTAAATGCAAAAGTACTATTTTTTGTAACAAACGCCGTCTTATGAATATCTTTGGGGTCTACTGCCATCTGAAAGTATCCGCTGCGTAAATCAAGTGATGACATAATTTCGGTGTGTGGAATATTAGTGATCAAATCATGAATTATTGGTAGCGGATATCGCGGATACCTCGTGATCGCCTTTAATTTCCTATAATCTATTGCAAACCTATAAGCTTCTGGGTCGTCTAACGGCAACCCGTTTTTCTTCTGACATAAAACAACTGGAGATGCGTAAGGCGATGTTGTTGGAATTATTGTTCCATCGTCTAACATTTTCTGAACATGGTAGTTAATGATACCCTGTTTGACCCTGTTATAGCGATAAGGTCTCGAAAAAACAGGAGGATTATCACCCGTATCAATTTCATGACAAAACACATGTGTCAGACCTGGCTTAACTGAAAACAAGCCTTGAAATTCCTTAAACAAAATCTGCAATTTCTGTTTTTGCTCTGCATTTAGCTTAGTGTTTGATAAATCTATCTGAACTGGTTCGTCCGAAATTGCCACTTTCTCAATCTGCGAATCCGGAATGATTAACGATTTTGTAAAAAAATCAAAACTAATCTTAGCATGTGACATAAAATCAATATCTAGGATGCATGGATATTGCATCTCAGCAATCACATGAAATTTCCCAACTTCGAAAATTCCCTTATTTTAATTCTTAATTCAACTGTGCCTAAATTTCTGCATTGTGACCCTTGAGCTGTAACTACTTCAGCTAACGATTTCTTAATAGGACAAAAAGAAAAATATGATCGGTATGTTTTTTCTGAAATAAATGACTTCTCCGCACCTGTATCCCAGAGAGCTTTTATAAAAGTATCATGCAAAAGAATTGGCACATACGGAAGATCAACTGGTGATAATCGTAATGAATTAAGTTTGATTCTATTAGGAGGATTTGACTCAACTAGCGACCGCGTTTACCTCCCGCAACACGATCGCTTAGAAGTTTAAATTGGCATTTCTCTGCCTTTCGCTGTTGCAATCAACACGCCTCCAATTCTGCTTTGCTGAATCATCACTAGGACCTTTCCTAACCACCATCCTACGGTTCTGATACCGGTCTGTTCGCTGATTTGGTTGGTTGTAGCGATTTCCTCCCTCGAATCCTTGATTTTGATAATTATGACGAGAAAAATTATTCGCACCCCTGCTTAGTCCTCTTTGATCATTTTGTCTATTTCCGACCCCTGTATCTCTCCAATTTCCATTATTCCTTCTTTCCTCAGGATTCCTACTCATATCCCAACCTCGTCTAGCAAAATTATTACTCGAACCCTGGTTTTCCCTGCAGCTATGACGTTCCTCATACCGGTCTACCAACTCTATCAACTGAGCTTTCGTTGTGGGGTTTCCAACTTCTAAATAATCCATAATTTGGGGTTCTAGTCGCATTACTATGAGATCAACCAATTTTATCTCATCATAATTCAAATTTAAAGCCTTATGGACTTTTAAAAGCTGGAAAATAAAGTCTGACGGGGCTTGACCTCTCCGTTGTTTCGATGAAAAAAACAGCCTCTAACTCTGATTTATTCCGTACTACAGGAAAACTATCCGACAACTTCTTTTTAAGCGTTGCAAACGCAGTCGCTTCTTCATTTACACACTCGAATCCGATGACCTCAAACCAGTCTGACGCTCTCCCAATTAAATGACCCTTTAAATACGCACATGCTAGATTCGCCGGTATTTCATAGTAGACTATGTTATCGTCTATATTTGAAATAAACTCAGACACATTTTCTTTACCCGAAAAAAATAATTCCGGCAAAACTCTAAATCCCGCACTTGCTCTTTATTCCAGTATTTCGGTTGGGCGCCAGTGTCGTAGTCTATCACTACCTCTAATATTATTAACTCCCCTTCGTGTATTATCTAAATCTGAATGTGTTGAATTCATGATAAATTACTACTTATTTAATAAATCAATCTTATTTATTAACTTTTCTTAATTGAGAAATTACACAAATACTATTCAAATTTTAAGAACAATAAAACACAGTGGAGTAGGAGAAGAATTCAATAATCATGAACGACGAAATCTTAACTGAATCTACGGCGGTCAACGCGTACAATTAAGCTACACACTTATATTTAATTTGGGAAAATAAACTAACCTGATACCTTTTGTTATGGCAGGTTCTTCTAACTACTTCTTCAATATTTGGATTCCTTTAATAAGTGGCTTCAATCTCAACTATCTCTCAGTTCTATCCCGAACTGATTTTATGTATACTTTTCAAAAGACTTTACTCCCGACGACTATATTTCCACTAGAAAAACTACTCTCTCAATTCATTCATCTCTTCATTTCATTTCCCTCTTTTATATCATTTTCGAACTTGCTAAACCTGAACTTATAAAATATCTTATTTGCATAAATCACACTTTTGGCTCTCGGTGGAGATTGGTTGAAATAAATAAAACATTTAAAGAATGCGAGAGAAGGTTAGTGAAACGCGTAAGCACCCGTCACAAATCCTACTGCAAAGTATTTCTGTAACAGGTTATGGGCCCAGAAATCCCTCAGATTTGTTAAGTGTCTTCGTGGAGAAAGGATTTTTTTTAAAAAAAAAAGAAATTATAAGTTAAAATACCGCATGTGTTTGTTAGGCCTAAGCACGTGTACAGGGACTGAAATGGAATTCAAAGCTCATATTGAAAAGCTTGTGGGAGCTGCAAATTGGAGTAAATGGAAGCGGCAAATTGAACTCTTGTTGCGACATCACGATGTTCATGATGTTGTTTGTAGAGATCGGGAATGCCCAAGATTACCGGCCGAGGCTTCAGCAGAAGCGATTGCTGCGTATGAGAAAGCGCGGAAGGCTTTCGTTAAAGATGACTCCCTGGCACAACTGATTCTTGTGGGCAATATGGATGACAGCAATGCAGAATTGACATCGGTTTGCAACACAGCTAATAGTGTGTGGGAAAAGTTGCTGTCGGTATATGAGCAGAGTTCCGGGCAAAGACTCGATCGTTTGATGGATAAGTTTTTTCGCAGTGAAAAAGAACTGGAGGATGATATTGCAAGCCATATTGCAAAGCTGCAAAGGAACTTTAGCGAATTAAACGACGAGCTAAGGCGTGTTGCTAAAACAACATTGCCGGATCTCCTGCTGATGAGCAGAATCATGTCTACATTGCCATCAGAATATTTTGAGTTCAAGAGTGTTTGGGAGTCAGTTCCCATAGAGGAGAGATCAGTCAATAAATTAACTGAAAGACTTCGCCTTATTGAAATGAGGGTACCTTCAAAGTCAACAGATTCCACAGCCCTGGTTGCTACTAGGAAGAAAGTTTTCAAGAAACCTGAGAGAAAATGTTACGTCTGTCGTAAGCCAGGTCATCTTGCTAAGGCTGTTGGAAGAAAGGAAGTAAACCAAAAGTTGAAGATGATGCTTTTGTGTGTACTGTGGAAGGTGTTACAGAAAGTGAAGTGTGGATTGCCGACAGTGGAGCCTCTGCTCACATGACTAAGCACAAAAATTATTTTGTGGACTTCACTAAATTTGTCTCACCTAAGCCAGTATATGTGGGAAATAGTGATGCAATTATGGCTTATGGACATGGAACTGTGAATATTGAAATTAAGGTCAATAGCAAATGGGAGAAGCATCATCTGACAGAGGTGTGGTATGTACCTGACATTAGTAAAAATCTATTTTCCATCAGTCAGACCTTAAAAAGGGGTTTCAAGTTCCAGACATCAAAAGATGAGTGTTCCCTCTTGAGAGATGGCAGAGTGCGCTTGAAAGGAGTAAGAACTGTGCATGGCTTGTATGCATTAGAAATACGTGTTCTTTATCCAAAAGTATGTGTTGCCTCGGCAGACCAATCCTTACAATTGTGGCATGAAAGACTGTGTCATCGAAACAAGGCTCATGTTAAGGATATACTGAGAAAATATCAAATAAAAGGTGATGCAAAAGACAGCCAAATATGTGATGGATGTTGTTATGGCAAGCAGAGTCATCGTCCCTTTGGAACAAGGAAACAAAGGGCTACTACACCAGGAGAATTGATAAATATAGATGTATGTGGTCCAATGCAGTAACAGTCTCTAGGTGGTGCTAAGTACTACGTTTGTTTCAAAGATGATTTCATTAAATACCGTCGGGTATTTTTCATGCAGTCCAAGAATGAAGTTTCCAAGTGCCTTGAAACGTTTCTTAATGAAGCGAAAAATACTGGGCATATGATCAAGGAGGTGCTAAGTGATGGTGGAGGAGAGGTTATAAATTCAACAGTGAAGAGTCTTCTTGAAAAATCAGGAATCTCATCTCGTATGTCAATGCCTTACACGCCTCAACAAAATGGAGCTGCAGAACGTGAAAACAGAACTATTGTTGAAAGTGCGAGATCTATGATTTATGCTACAAATCTTCCTTTGAAACTGTGGGCAGAAGCAGTGAACACGTCTGTTTATGTGTTGAACAGAACAGGGCCAACATCAGTTAAAGACAAAAGCTCTTATGAACTGTGGTTTTCCAAAGAAGTGATCAATATTGACCACCTGCATGTATTTGGAACCGAGTGCTTTGTCCATGTACCTCAACAAAAAAGGAGGAAATGGGACAAAAAGAGTGTTAAAGGAGTTTTTGTTGGCTACAGTGGTGAAAAAGATGGTTATAGAATATGGATAAAAGATCAGAACAAGGTTATCCTGAGTCGAGATGTGATATTCCAAAATGAAAAACTTAGCTGTGTTCCTGATGTATCTTCTACTGATATACAAAACTCAGATATGGAAATAGTGAAGAAGCCGCTTCAAACACCAGAAGCAGATGTGGAAAAAGAAATGGAGGAGATATCGTGTAATGCTGAAGATACAGAAGAAACCTTAGTTCAGCAGAGTAGCAGAAATTTGCGTGACAGGTCCATATTAAAGATGCTAGCAAAATTTGACAGCTTTGTTCTATTGGCAGAACACATAGAACCTGAGACCTACAAAGAAGCAATGGCTTCTGAAGATAGCGACAAATGGCTTGCTGCTATGAAGGAAGAGTTGGAATCTCAATCCAATAATAACACCTGGATACTTGTAAATTTACCCTCTGACAGAAAAGCCATAGGTAATAGATGGGTATTCAAGGTGAAACAAAATGCTGATAGAACTGTACAGCGTTTTAAAGCTCGACTTGTTGCTAAAGGATACAGCCAAAAATTTGGAGTTGATTTTAGTGAAACTTTTAGTCCTGTAGTTCGGTGGGATATCATCAGAACTGTCCTGAGCATTGCTGCTGCTCGAAAACTGAAGCTAGGTCAGTTTGATGTAAAAACTGCTATTCTGTATGGAGACCTCTCTGAGGATATCTACATGACTCAACCTGAAGAATTTAGTGATAATTCTGGTCAGGTATGTAAGTTACTAAAGTCTATATATGGTTTAAAACAAGCTCCAAGGTGTTGGAATAAATGTTTCAAAAGTTTTGCTGAGCGCAGTGGATTGAAGCAATCAAACTGTGATCCATGTTTGTTTTTTAATGATAAAAAATCAATGTATCTTATTGTGTATGTTGATGATGGAATCATTGCAGCAGATGGAGAGCAGACAGTGAAAATGTTTCTTAAGAAGCTTGAAAGTGAATTCTCTGTAGTGATAGGGGAAGCTAATTATTATCTTGGTGTGTAAATTGAGCATCTTGAAAGTGCTAAAATTTTTATACACCAAGAGGCTTATTGTAGGAAGATCCTATCTCGCTTTGATATGATTAATTCAAATCCAGTTGGTACACCTATCGAAAAGGGTGCTATTACTACAGATAACTCAGTATCTCTCTCTCTCTCTCTCTTTCGGTTGATGTACCCTACCGAGAAGCTGTGGGAAGTTTTATGTTCCTGGCTATTGTCACCAGACCTGACATAGCATATGCAGTGGGAGTGCTTTCCCAGGTTTTGGATAAACCTCAACAGATACACTGGACCCTGGTGAAGAGGATCCTGAGGTATTTTAATGGAACCAAAAAGTGTGGCATTATGCATGTGGGTGTTACTAGTGCTACGCTTGAGTCATGCAGTGACTCAGATTATGCTGGTGATCCATTAACCAGGAGATCAACATCAGAAATGGTGTTCAAGTATAATGGAGGTGCTTTTGCGTGGAGAAGTCAACGACAGAATTGCATTGCTCTCTCAACAACTGAAGCTGAATTTTTTGCAGCAAGTCAAGCTGCGAAAGAAGCGATTTGGTTGAACAATCTTTTAAAAGAACTGTGTTGTGTGACTTCTGTTTCAAGTCTTCAGATGGATAACCAAAGTGCCATCCGTTTAGTGAAAAATCCTGAATTCCATAATAGGACCAAACATACTGACATTCGTTACAAATTTATTAGAGAACAATATGAAAACAAGCAACTTAATGTCATAAATTGTAGTAGTGAAGTCCAGGCTGCTGATATATTGACTAAACCTTTTGCTAAAGATAGATTTTTAAAACTCAAGTTAATGCTAGGAATGTATAGTTTTGGAAATTATTTAGAGCATGTGTGTATACATGTATTATACTATAATCATTGCAATTTTGTATTTAATGTGTTATTCTATTTTCTTTTAGCATGTGTATTCTAAGTGACTGATTTTATTAGTGTATTAAGGTGTATGTATATGTACCTTTTTTATATTGTTAGATTATTTTGATTTAGGGAGAGTATTGTAATAATCAAATTAATAGTAATCGTTTCGTTACATCTGGCAACATCTTTAGTGTTTACCTTTTTTTTATTACCATTCTTCTGTAATGATTGCTGTGTGCTTTCAAGGTGCTTAGAATCTACATTTAATAAATCCTACTGCAAAGTATTTCTGCAACAATAACATGGTTAGTATGATGGTTAATACGGAGTATGTCTCCCGGACGATGCAATACAGGCCTTACAACGCCTACGCATGCTGAGTATCAAATTATCAATCTGATCTTGTGGAATATTACACCACTCATCAATCAATGCCCTCCGAAGTTCCGGTAGACAGGTGAGAGGGGGTTGACGGGCTGCAATTCGTCGGTCAAGCATATTCCACACATGCTCTATTGGATTCAAGTCCAATGAGTATGCTGGCCAATCCATACGGGTGATATCCTCCAATTGAAGGCATTCGTCTACAATGTTTGCACGGTGAGGACGGGCGTTGTCATTCATAAACAGAAATTCAGCACCCATGGCACCCCGAAACAAACGTACATGTTGTTCCAGAATGACATCCCGATAGATGTGGCCTGTCATCGTTACACTCTGAACATGCAGGTCAGTTCTGGAACCAAGAATAATTCCTCCCGAAACGAGCCATCCTGCACCACCGTAACGGTGTCGTTTAATGGTGTTCTCTTAGTGGTAACGGGTACCTGGCGCTCTCCATATAAAAGTCCGGTGAGAATCAGACTGCAAACTAAACCTGGACTCGTCGGAAAACATCACACAAGACCACTGTTGCGGTGTCCACAATGCATGCTCTCTACTCCAGGTTAATCGCAGGCGACAGTGAGTTGCGGTAAAGGGAACACATCTGACAGGCCTACGAGCATATAGACCAATGTGCCCTAAGCGTCTGTACACGTTCTGCCTCGAAACTGTCGTACCGGTAGCTGAAGAGAGCTGACGAAATAGGTCTGATGCTGTGCTCCGTCTGTTTCTTTTGGCAGTTTCTGCCAAATACCGGTCCTCATTCGGCGTTGTAACTCGGGGGGGGGGACCTGTGCTGTAACATCGACTCACATTACCATCATCTTGGAATCGTTGCCAAAGCCTGGAGATGACACTCTAGGCGATTCGAAGTTTCTAGGATACTTCCAGCTGAGTACGTCCACATTCCAGTCGTCCGATAATTCTACCACGTAAAAAATCATCCCAATGCTTCCTTTGTGCCATAACTATGCGGGTATTTCACTGAAAGGCTTTTAAAGCGCTTGTGAACAATTTTACTTCTTTGCCACCATTCCTTATGTACCCCTCTCTTACACTCTCGTCATTGTGATGTACTATCCGCGCCATCTGGTGGTTTCCTGCAATTTGCATATTCTTCTTCAAGATGTGTGTCATAATTCTACAGGTGAAATTTTTATTTTAGAGTTCAATTTCTGTGTGATTCTGACTTATCCTTAATTTATGGACATGAGTGTATATATACTTGCTAGAAGAAGTCTGCGTTCACCTAGTATTGCTTACATAAACGACGAAAAAAATTTTAAAAACCGGAATTTGAAAATTTTTTAAGATGATATTTTATTTAGTTTCTTCCAAGTATTGAGAATAACAAAAGTAAACTCGGTTTGCGTTCATAGCTTTAAAAATAAGGACAGGTTTGTAGTGATACCAAACAAAAATCAAGTAGAAAAAGTCTGCGTTAACTCTTTAAGTAGTAACTTTAATGAGCTATTTAATAGCTGGTTGGATAACCCCCGAGTGTTGAAAACTTCCTGAAGTCGTTTCAGCAATGAATTAACAAGTCTAGTGGTTTCTTTAGTGCTTATCTTCTCTCATTCGTCTTTAAGAACACTCTTTTCCAGCAAGTGTTATATACACAAAGGATTGCCAAACCACACCATAATGTACCTTTATACATCACGTAAAAATATTTAATATTAAACTTTTAACCGAATTCAAAATCAAGCGGAGTCTGAGTAAACGAAGTAAATAATGTATAACATTCGAGAGTATTATAATATTTATTAAAACTGGAAATCTCTAACGAGAGATAACCTGGTAACGAATAAAAATGAACACTAAGAAAGACACGAGCATTGTAAAATAATTTAAGATTTAAAACTCTTACGAAAGAAAAAAGGTATCACTTACCTGATTTCTTCATTTCTGAATCCGGGGAGGAACTTGACCTAAGTTTAATTACATTCTAGCGTATATAAATACTGTAACTTTTAATAAGGAGAGTTCTTTGTGTGAAGCAAAAATGATTTCATGAAAAATGAAATAAAAAACTGATACATTGATACATTCCATTATGCTCTCTTATCATTATGCTTCATTTGATTGAATACTCATAAATCTATCATCAAATACTCTCATTTAAAATGATCTATATGCTTTTTCAAGTATCGTAATACTATTTTACTTGAAAAAAGAATAACAGATGTACGTTATTTACGACTTTGCTAAATGAAATTGAAACACATGGGGGGGGGGACTAAAGATGCGAATAATTTTCTCTGCTGCTTCTTAAAAAGTAAATCATGTCTTCCCCCCCTCCCTACTGCTAATGTAATGTATACAGTAAAAAAAAGTGTTGCATTTTTGTATCTTACTAGCATTTTATCCATCTGACTATTGTTTTATTTGTTAATAAATTAGGTTTATTAGTAATTTAGGCTTAAAAAGAAAACCCACTAAAGAAAAGTATCTCTCGTCACCTGGATTACAGCAAATGAAAAAAAAATAATCTTGATTTGCTATAGGATTAGACGTATTTAATGAGAGTATGAAAGTTTCGATTATATATATATAAATGACATTTGATCGCTGATTGGAAAATCGCTTAAAAATTCGATTTTAAAAAATGTGAAGCGAATTTTGAGAAAATCTACGTTCATGGCGTCAGTCAGGCTTTGGGCCCCCTTGAAGCCTTGCCCCCCCCCGCAGTGCAGGGGTGCACGTTACGCCACTGACTCGCTCGCCACTTTGATCAACCCATCGGCTCATTTTCTACCAAAAGTGTTCCAAAAAATATTAACAATATCCTTTATCCTCTTTGACAACTACGCAATTTTTTGAATTAAAAATCGTAAATTTTTTGCAAAATTTGAATAATGGGGAAAACTACATTTTTGTGAACACATTTTACTTTAATAAAGAATAACTAACTTTTGCAGGAATGAAAAGAAAATTTCACCCAATAAGTCGTGCAGTAGTAGTTGGGAGATATTTTCTAGGGATTTTATAATAAAAGCAGTGGATAGAGGTCGCCCCTAGAGTTTGACGTCAACGCGTCGTTTTTGTTGCTTGCTGCTTGAATTCGCATTACGCAATGTGGCTGAGCTTAAACATCCAGATCAATTTTGATGAATTTACGGAACGTATAAAATCACTGAATAAAACATTTATTTCGACGAATTAGAAACACTCTTTTCGTTCTAACGAGCTTTTAAAAAGGCTAAAACGAAAAGTTCAAGACTGAAGAGTTCTAAATGAATTAAAGAATATCTTCCCACACTCTACAGTATTTTTTGCATTCTCTCTATGCACATTTTAACATCAGAGTTTTAATTTAGTCATTCCACGTTTCTAAGATCGTTTCGATATTCCTTCACTTGTTGAAATTGAAAGTCTGGCCAAAGGTAAAATGCAACTACAGACGCCATTTGAAAAAATTGTTTCGCGTCCTTCCATGGGACTCTTTGTTTTCATACCTTGTCCATTGTAATATCTCAACTTTTTTTTTTGAAATCAGCAATATTTCTGCACTTATCTAAAATGAAGTTTCGCTTGAGATTTCTTACAAGTGAAACATACCAACGACTTTAATATTTTTCATTAATCAATGCATTAATCATTTTGCGGTTTTGTCTAGTAAGCATATGCATTACGAATGGAGATCTCTAGATTTTACTAAAGAATGAGGATCAGGGAAGAATCCGCTACTTCCGCTAAAACCCCTTCCGTAGTTCAAAGGTCGGCAAGAGCTGGAAAATAAAAACTAGTCAGGATGTCTTTTTCATTCTTTGAGTTTAATTTAGAAATGAAAACAGAAATGAAATTTGAGCAGTCAGGTTTATAAATATTACAGAAACTAGAATATTGTATTTTGAACAAATATTACAGGCAGAGGAATTTTTGAGATGCAGCAGAAACCTTCATCCAAAACTGTCATTTTGAAAACGAAGTTTGTATAATGATGCGCCACTGAAGACACGCCATGTAGAGAGGGTCAGTCGAGGCTCACTATCCTTCTATTGGTGTGATGTGGTAGTTAGGTAGGTAGTCTTCATGGTGTGGTCAGGGCCGATCCTAGCAGGTGTGCAGCGCGTGCACCGCACGCGGGTGGCCAAGACAAGGGGCGGCCGCAGATAATTCTATCAATCAAGCAAAAATTTTTGCGAATTTCTCAAAATGATTTCTCATATTTCTCCGGCGTACAACGCGCACTTTTAACACAAAAAATAATATCGAAATTTTTGGGTGTGCGTTATACGCTGGATATAAAAATGATAGCTTGAAAAATTAAAAATAGATGAGTATAAAAAAATTAGTCTTCTGCATATACCGAAATACTATTAATTTTAAAGAAAAGACATTCCTTAGGAACTTTAAGGGTTGTAGCTCTAGAAGTATACTATTTCTTCAAAATCTTGCGATAATACATCGAATACATGATTTCAAAACATAAGAGCATTGCGCCCTTACATTTCAGGGATCTTCGTAAAAAATGAGGTGTGTGCGTTATACGGCGAATATATCTTAAAATTAAAAAATGCAGCTTGAAAGTATAGGCGCGCGTCATATGCCGGTGCGTGCTATATGCCGGATTTTACGGTATAAGTTCAATAAATATGTTGAATTTTGAACAGATATTGAAAAATCAAAACAAGTTTCGGTTTCTCAATAGTATAACACAGTTTAAGAAAAGTAGAATACTAATGTATAGTGTGTTGGTCCATTGTCCATCAATGTGTACTCTTTAAACACATCCTTCATTTGATAGCAAAATTCGTAGCAGAGCCGGCAAAACCGCTATAGAAAACGTGGTTTAATTTTTTTTTTTTTTTTTTTTGCTTATCAATGACACTGGCGGCGCACTGTAAATCTATGCTTAACAAAGGATCTCAGAGTAATGATTTTCACGAAAGTTGCTTTGCGAAGATATCTAATATGGTTAATATAACTTAAGGCAAATGAGTGCTTAAATTCAATATGCATTGGGGGAAATTAAAAGTTTTCAATTTAATAATAGCCTTACAATTTATAAAAACAAAATAGAGAAAACAGTGATTTTTGTGTCAAGGGTTTTACAATGTCTATAAACAATGCTCGTATTATACCTCTATTAAAAGGTAGTTTCTTGTGATTTTATCTGGTATCTAGTAATTTGAGAAAAAATCTTGCAGCTTCTTTTGAATGATTTTCATTACAAAGCCCTTTTGAAAAACACTTCTTTATTCACACAGTATTATTGTTAGCCAAGTTTTCCGAAATTCTAAACTTTATTTTATGTTGTAATTACTTAATGGTACTTTAGTAATGTGTTTAAAAAATTACAGATTCAATGTGATTTTTTTTAAAAAAAAAAAGCCCTAAATGTAACAAGATGCCATATAATCAAAGAAGCGAATCAAGATATTCACAACATAGCAAGCACTAAGAGCAAAAATAAAGCAGATATAATAAATCATGATTAGCTTTTAATAAAGAAACATATATTAAAAGCTAACCCTGACCTATAAATATCTGCCCGTTTATATGAATACTCCATCCCCTAGTCGAAGTGTAGTTTCATATCAACTCATCCATTTATCCCAGGCATGTCAAACACGTGACCTGCCAATACATAAATTGAGGGCCGCCCCTCATCAAAAGTATCAAACTTTCAAAGTTTTTTCATCTTGAAAATTATTTGAGGTAAATAATTTTTTTGTCCAATAAAACCCCACTCTAGAGTTGAAGAATATTAGAGGTATAATGTAAACATCCTTATAACTTAACAGATAACATCACAATTTATCGTGTGTGCGACTTATATTCCTCTTTCTCAGTCTATCTTTGGAGTGTTCAATCAGCGATGAAAGGCTAAAATTGTTGTCAGAGGCCGTGTGTGTGTCACAGACGATCAAGACAAAGTGCAGTGCTTGCTCAATCGTTTGCAAATGAAAGTGGATTTTGGTTTTAATGCATATTATTCTAAAAAGTTATTTAATAATAATAATAAACAAACTTCAACTAAAATGAGTAAGAAAAGGTCAATGGAAAAGGAACATCGTAATTTTCAAGAAAAATGGGAACTGCATTATTTTTATGCCCAAAACAAGAATAAACTATTATGCCTGATATGTAAAAACTCTATTTCATTTGCGAAGGAATATAATTTTAAAAAAGGCACTAAGACACAAATCATAAAACAATCAAAAACGATAATTTTAAGATATTTGTCGATTCAACAACAGCACCTGCAAGAGATTTAGGTATTGATCCTGATCTCGAAGCTCATGAAAAAAGTCCGTTTATTTTATTACCGAGGCAGTGATGAACCAGTTTCAAAGCCCTTCCAGCAAATGAAGGCTGCTTTCTATTTTGCAGTTCTTGTGATCACGAGGTCTCTTCGGTAAATGAAAGATATTATCTGAGTGCCATTCAACATACATTTTGCTTTCTGTATGAGTTTCACGACGTTTCTAATGATGAAAGCCCGTCTGGACTTAGATATTAAATTAAATGTGACATACAGGAAGGAAGTATTGTAAACGATATTGAAGGTATGCAAGGCTTAAATCAAATAACTTCATTCAAAAACATTTTTCCTGGTAAAAACAGCCAATTGAGACGGTAGAAAATATAGTCAAAAATGATCTCATTCGCTCAAAAATGATTTTCCAAATTTCGCTCTTGCAATAAGAAGGCTTTTAATCTTACCTGATTCTGTGGCTTCAAGTAAAAGAAATTTCAGAACAATTAAAATTATTAAAAATTACTTGAGAAATAATACGGCACTAGAAAAGCTTCCGGATTCGACTATCGTCTCTATTGAATCCGAAATCTCTGAAAAAACTGATTTCACCGAATTTGCTGACAAATTTGCTTTTTAGAAAGCCAAAAAAGTTATTTTAGGTTAATTATTAGGTAGTCTTTGTAGAAGGACTGATTTACACTGATGTTCAAAATTTTAAAAATTTGCCTATTTTGTAAATTTCATAAAAAAAATGAACGAAATGTAAAAATACTGCTTCAAAGCAAAGATGTAAATCTTGTACGTCGAATACATTAGCATATATGTTTGTGTGGGTGCAGCTAGTCGAAGAAAAGAATTTATAAGCGAGCGTTCCAAAATATGCATTTCGTTTAGAACAACTCGCCAAATTTCTTGAGCGTTTTTCGAAGTATAATCGGTAAAATCAAAATTCACAAAGTAAAATGAGAAACCAACAAAGTGTGTATCTAGATAACGGAATGAGGTGGAGAATTATGGGTAGACAATTCTCCACAGGGCAACCTCAAATCCAGATTTGTAGATAATTTCTTAACACTCAGCATCAAGTTCAACTCATGGAAACAGTTTCAGGATACCGGATTTGTCGTGAGGAAGCCTGGACAAGGTTGTCCGAGAGCCACGATGTCCAGAGAAGATCGCCATTTGTCCATTATAGCGAGGCGTAACAGGGGTGTTACAGTTTCTCAGCTATCTCGTAAATTATATGCGGCCACAGGAACCCTAGTTTCAAGGGTGACTGTTTCCAGAAGACTTTATAAGAGGGCTGTTTGCTAAAAAACCTGTAGCTTGAGTTGAGAGTCCGTTTAAAATGAAGCGAAGATCATAGAGATTTAGCATGGATCAATAGGTAAATGTTCTCTTCACTGATGTGTTCCGGTTCAGCCTAATCAGTGATTCTCACAGTACTTTAGTATAAAGAGAACCAGGGAACGCTACTAATGCTCGAAAAATCGACCATTACGACAAAGTAGGCTTGATGATCTGGGCAGGCATTACATTGAATTGTCGCACATATACAAATGTCATTGAAAGAGACATTCGAACTGCAGCGAGATATAGTAATGAGATCTTAGAGCCCTATTTTCACCTGTTCAAGGGAGCAGTTGGCCCTAATATCATTTCAAAGGATGATAATGCGAGGCCACATTATTTCTGGAATCTGAGGATATTCACCAATTGGATTAGCCAACCAGATCTATCGACCTCAACTATATGCAGAATGCTTGGGATACTCTACGGAGGGCAATCGCGACTCGTAACCTCCCTCCAAGCCCTAATAATTCGATGCTTAACGAGTGGAACCAATTACCACAGGAGCTCATTACCTCCGAAGTAAAATCATGGTGCGAGGCCTGTATATCTGCAAGAGGGAATCATACCTCCTATTAACTCCATATTTTGTTCTATTCTGCAACCACTGTTCATACCTTACGACTCCGAAAAGTGTTTACTCTCGATCTTGTACGTATATTATAACTCTTGAAGAGGGTTATTATTTGTATTATATGAAACCTATGCATAAACCAAATTGCATTTAAATCTATCCAGAAGCTCTAGAGATAATCGACCAAATCTAAAAATTCTCTTAATTTTTAACACCTGTGAATATACGTTTTATTTCACAAGATTTATGCTTAGTATTTTTTTTATTAAATTATATTTTCTGCATAAATACTGTTTAGTATTTCTAATTATAAGATGTCTATTTTTATTTTACTGGTAATATTTTTGCTTTGTTTATTATTTTGTTAAAATATTGTGTCACTATTAGAAACTAATAGCTGGCGAAAAAATAAAGTTTTGCACTTCAAATTCTATTTGCATTTTTATTAATGTTTCACCTTTATACAGGTAGATAAGTTTATAACGTCAACGTTAAGTATAAACCAAAGTTTGAAAAACTCTCTAGGGGGCGGCACATTAGGTCTTTGCACGCGGGCGGCCAACACCCTAGGATCGGCCCTGGGTGTGGTAGTCTTCGTCACTTGCCCGAGGTTCAAAATGACGCGATCCATCGCCAATAGCTTTCGTGTTGCCTTAGAGGTTGACGTTAATAGAACTCTCACTTAATAATGATGCATTTATAAATTTTGCAAGATCATGACTAGCAAAGGCAACGAAAAACAGAATTTAAAGGAGGAAAGAAAATGACCGCGCACAGTTGAATTTAACCCAAGGAAAATGTAGTCTAGATTTGTTTTCAACGTAAAAGATTAAAAAAAAGTTTTTAGAAAAATCTTTTTGTATCTTGTCTATTTGTAAAAAATCTTTCGGTTAAGTGACATTTCACTTCAATCTTTGCGCGGAACGAGGGCTATATCCGTGAGTAAGTGGTGTTGCTCTACCCTTCTAGAACAGGGGCATTTTACCTTTCGGGAAAGCCACAGACACATGCATGTACACAATAAAATTTCCAAAATAATGCAATTCTTTAGGCCGTGAGTATTATAAAAAAGACAAATGAAATATATTAGAATCAAATCTACGCTTTTCCCCTATGGAACTAAAATGACTTTCAGTATCTATATATTCTAACTTGTATGTAAAAAATATTTCAACGTGTTGAGTGTGCTTACCTTTTATAAGAACAGCAGAAATCTTTGACGTAGAGTTTCCCAAGATCTAATGAGGTATCATCCAAAACAGCAACTTTTCGAATACTCACAGATGAGCTGATACCAAATTCTTTCAAATTTTAAGAAAAGCAAATACACACACACACACACACACACACACACACACACACACACACACACACACACACACACACACACACACACACACACACACACACACACACACACACACACACACACACACACACACACCACACACACACACACACACACACACACACACACACACACACACACACACACACACACACACACATATAATATTTTTTGATGTTTAATTTATTTTTTACTGTTATGAGAGATAAGAGAAACCCAGAGATCCCGTTTTAAATGCTTTATTTATTTTATCATTGTTTCATTCTGCATTATTTTAAGAGTAAAATAACTCAACTTTTGAATAATTTGCTTATGGGGAAATTTAGATTAATTAGAAATTTAAGTTTTTTCTTTAAAAATATATTTTTATGTGTCGGTATTCCCTAAAGATAAAATTTCACTTTTCTTTTTTGAAAAAAGAATTAAATTTTAACAGTTTGGTAATTTTTGTATTCTATTTGAAATCCATAACTCGTTCTCTGCAAGTGAAAAATTTATTTGAATTCAGACAAACAAAAATAAAAAACAAATTTTATTTCGATATGCTTTTTTTAAATGTGAATTTGCCTCGTAAAACTCAAATATTTCGAATGTCCCAAATATTTCAGATGAGTTGTCAATATTTTTTGAGCCTTTTGTTTTTTAATATGTCCGAGAAAATATCTTCAATTCCCTCTGGAATTAATATTTTCAGCAAATTTTCTTCATAATTTATAATTCAATAAGTTTGACTAATTTTTTTAAATGTGGTTTTAAAACTTTTAGTGCTATTCTTTATTTAAAAGTAATTAGTCTCTAGATTTTTTGTCGTGGAAATTTTAAAATTCATCTAAATTCTTGTTCTTAATTCCCATCTTATGAAGGATCCATTTCTGAATACAAAGGAATACAATGTTCAATTTTAATCTTGGATTGTTCATACAAGTAATTGCAAACACGTGTTTAACTGCATAAATTTAATGTTTTAACTTATTTATTTTAGAAATTTCTAGACTGAGTTGTGCAGACTTAATTTTAATAAAATGAATATTATTTTTTTTCTAAAAAGAGGTTTACTCGTACGCGTATCATATTTACAATTTAAATTGTTATAAATAACTGTCTGCATTATTTAGAAAGGATAATTGCATACAACAAAGAAAAAAGTAAGCAACAAATTATTAGCTGAATTATTTGTGAAATGTTTTCATAAATGTATTTAGATTTTTGCAACTTTGGTTGGATCGATGTTTAGTTCTGCAGATAACAATTTGAACGTGCAGTTAAATTTGTTGATGTGCTGTTGCTTTTATTAAGAATAAAACCTTAATTTCTCTCTCAACAGACATATAATGCTGTTGAGTATTCCTTTCTATTTTCTTTTCCACAGGAAATTTATCGTAGAGGCTCGAACCCAAAAAGCTTCATGTAGAGGGCGGAGCTCTGTGGGTTGTCCAATGGATGCCAGTGTTGGGTGGTGACGTACGGGCGGCGTGTCTTAGGTGACAGCTCTGGGAGAAAGCGTGCTGGATCAACATGGCTACAATAGTCAATGGATTTGTTGATCCCGTCTCCAGGCAATTGAGCGTGGGCCAAGACAATGGCGAACAGCAACAACTCAGTAAGGATCATGATGCCATCAAGCTGTTCATCGGACAGATTCCGCGCAATCTGGAAGAAAAAGAACTTAAGCCGCTCTTTGAAAACTTTGGCAAGATATACGAACTCACAGTTCTCAAAGATAAATACACAGGAATGCATAAAGGTATCGTGAAATTTGTTTCCTCGTACTCTTTACTTTTGATATCTTCTATTTAGAGATTTTTCACCTGCTTTTTGCAGGTTGTGTTTTCCTGTTAGTTTAAAAATGAAGAATGTGAGGATGACTCATGTTTCTATTGTCCAGTCATCTGCATAGCGTCTCATACAGCTGTTTTGCGTTTATAACATTCCTTCATAGGTTCTTGTACTCGATTTTTTCCAGGAATTATCCTAATTTCACTTTTAAAGTGATTTACAGTGCTTATTACTTATGACGGTTTCCATTTGCTTATTGATCATATTTGACATTTCTTAAATATGGGAATTTCCTTTGTACAAAGGATCATTTATTTGTTTTTTTTATCAAATTTTTAATAAAATCCGTTCTATAAAGACAGTTTTTGTTAAATTTTCCTGTTATATAGTTTTTGTCTCAATTCATTCATAGTTTAATTTTATCGATGTTCATTGTTTACTCATAAAATGTATGACTTAGTATGTTTGTCTAATGAATGCTTGTGTTTTCTGCTTTTTCTTTCAGTTAGTTTCTGCTCCTGTTTTACTGAAATTCAAATAGAGAAAAAAAAAAATCAATCTATTAAAATTAAAAGTCATTTATGTGTTTTTTATAACTGAAGTTGAAATTTCATGATTTTAAGCTCTTTGTTATTGACCATGTACCATGAAAATAAAATAGACAAATTAAATAAACAAGTCACAAACTAAAAATCATACAAAATATTTTATTTTTGAAAATAAAAATGAGAGCAAAGAAAAATTTGAAAATACATTTTATTTTTAACCTTGTGATGCGTCATAAAAAATTAGATGGCATTCTTTCGCTTTATTAATTTTTATATGTATAAAAAACGTTTAAAAGACATAAAACGTTTGCTTTATGTCTTTTATTTGTACTTTATTTAAATACTTTTTGAACAAATAACCGAATGAAAGATATTTGGACGCAAATAATTTTTAAAGAAATTTTTATTTATGAGTTTTTGCTGTAATTTTGTTTTTGTTATATCTCCAAATATAAGAACATTGGATAAGAAGTTATCGGGGCAAAATTTTTTGAAACAATCTTTTTTGCATTTAGGTTTATGTGTATTTATTAAGTATAATATTCTTTTAATCTATAAAGCTATAGCAAAGAATTATTGTTTTGTGTACAATCAATCTGAGACGTTGAAACTTCAAGTTGTAATTTTTTTCTTCAATGCAAAGTAATTTATTTAGTACTTTTTTCTTTGGAATTGCTTAAATAATATTATTAGACTTTAACTTGTAAATGTTAGGAAGTTGAATTATATTTTTCTAAAAGCTTTTGTATCTTAGAAAATAAAGTATGTAATTGGGTTTTTTTCTGTTATATATTTACTTCTAAAAATGTAAAAATAGGCTTCCTTTCTATGGTTGAAAAACTTCTTAAGTGTATAAGATAAAGTATTATTTGTATATTTATGCATCTTTTATGATAAATAATCATAAAAGATACTTAGTTTTTAAAGGAATGCATTTGAAATTTGTTTGAGATTCAGGCAATTGTAAATGTTGATAATATTGAAAAGTTACAATAGTAGATACTATTTTTTAAGCTATTTCAAAATAGGATTTTTTTGTGTATGTGGACCAGAGGACAATTTATTATTGTAAGATGATTTAAGTTGTAGTTAAGTGGCCTTTATTTCTTTTATTCCCAAATTGAAATATGTAATGATATAATAATGTAATTCATCACAGATCAACCTTAGTGAGATGACAAAGTTGGCATTTTGTGTATCATCATGAGCAGTGGTGGCCAAACTTTTCGACCTGATGGACCAGTAAATTAGTAACTTAAGTCCTGTGGACCACTAATAGGATTTTTTAAGTGTTAAATATATATATATAATGTGATCTAAGAACACATAAAATGTACCAATTAGTAGAATAAAACTATTAATTGTAACCAAATTATGAAAGCTTTCTTTATATGAACTATAATAAAATAAACAAAAGAAAAACTGTAAAAACAAAACAATATTAAAATGGTTTAAGTATATCAAACTTTTAGCATTATACTTTTCTAGTGTGATGGATGTCCCCACTTACTTGAAATATGATTATGTATATTTGGATCCAATGTTGTTAATGCAAGAGAGAGAACTGCATTTATTTCAAGCTGAGATCAGTACTGTATTTTGATGGCTGTGACAGATGAAAAGGCCTTTTCACATAAATAAGTGGTGGAGAATTGAGTCAGAATTTTTATTGCCTGTTCACTAAGAAAAAGGTACACTCTTTATGGAAAGCCAAAGCTGAGATCTTAATAAGGATGAATGAAATTTAAATTTGATAATTTTATTGGGCAATAGGTTGATACGGCTTTCTTTTAGATGCATGCTCAAATTATTATTCTGAATTTTCACTGCAAACGGATCCATTATCCACATATTACCATGTCTGGGACAGTGGCATAACGGAGAACATTAGGGCCCCCTGCAAAGTCAAGTTTTAGGCCCCAAGCAGGATCCTACAAAGGATTGTAAAACCATATATACTTGGTGTCAGCCAGGCTTTGGGTCCCTCTGCGATGGGGGGGTTGCGGGGGTGTACATTACGCCACTGGTCTGGGATCATCATTCTTTGGGTAATAAAGAGCAAAAGATTCTGCGATTCCAAGAGCTTTTTAGCTAGGGTTACTACTTGTTGATTAATATCATTTGCCTCTGTGTATTCATCAAAATTAGAAAACATTTGCAGATCCTCTTCAATCAACTACGTTTGCCACAGTAACATTTACTTTTAAAATGCATCCATTTTACTTTGTTGTGTGAACACATCCTTAAGTTATCCTTACAAGGATATGTTTAGTTCATTTAACAGGGAAAAAATATCTAACAAGTATACAAGCTTTGTTAGCCATTCATTGTTGGACAAGAACTTTTTCAATTTTGGATTATTTTGTTCCTGGAAAAATAATTTGACTTCTTTCTGCAAGGTGAATAGTCGGGTCAGTATTTTGCCCCTCGACAGCTGTCTCCCTTCAGCATGATGAAGAAGATGGGTATACTCGAAATCTATTTCTTCACTAAGTGCCTCCAATATTTGAGAATTGAGTGCTTTGTGTTGAATTTCCTTTATAACTTCAATGACATTTGATAATACTTATATGAAATTTTTTTTTGCTTCAAGTTATTCTTGATGTATAATGCAGTGTGTAGATAAAATGTATGTATGACCAACATTCTTAAACTTCTCAACAATTCCTGAAAGATGCAGTGTATTTGCGGCTCCATCGGTGCATATCTCAATACGTTTTTTCTAGTCAATGTTGTGTTCTTGGAAATAACTATTAAGAGCTTCAAAAATCTCGGAGCTATTTGTTCTACTTGGTAAATTAATCAATTTTTGAACTGCTTGCATTCCCAAAATCTGTTCACAGGCTTTTAACACTTGCAAGGCTTAATTAATTCTTCTCCAATCATGTACGGCTTTTTGTATTTCACTATCTGATTTGCAATGAGATAGAAAGCCTTTAGTAATGATTTATCTTCCATGGTCATTTTTCTTAAAACAGTAACCAGCTTTTGCATATTTTCTCGCATTCTTTTAAAATATTCTACCAGTTTTTTAACTAAATCGGGGTGTTTTGAATTCAAGTGTCCTTCAAGTTTGGAAGGTCTTAACGCCTCATCAGATAACCTTTCAGAACATACAACACAGAGAGGCTGTGGATCCAGTTCACTGTCAAGTTCTTCAATGAATTCAAATTTTAAATAGTAGGAATGATATTTTACTGTGTGATACTTTGCATTTTTTCTCTCTCCACCTCCAGTTCCAATGTTTTCCTAATGGTGCCTGATGAAGACTGTGGAGAATCTGATTTATTGATCATTTCACGGTTAGGTGAAGTTCTATTAATGTTATTATTTTCGTTCTTAATGCTTGTTGAATTACTAAAGAAATTCAGAATATTTTTTTGCTTTTTTTTCACTTATTATGGGTTTAATTTATTTGAATCTAAAATAAAAAAATGGAAAAAATTTAGAAAAGTCAAACTAATTTTATCTTAATAAATATGAAACAAAAGAAAATATGCACATGTTTAAGGTTTAAGATCATACCCCTGTCTTAAAAAAACACCAATATACAGAAGAAAATACACAAAAACTTCCTTAATAACCCAACTAATATATTGAATAGATTTTATATTGAACTCAATACATTTGTAAGCCCACCTTTAAATGCTTCAACTGATATACATATGTGACATACAGCTGAGTTGAACATTAGAAGAGTGCGAAAGGAGAAGAGACAAAACATGCAGCTACATCAGTACAACTTTTTTACCGTGGCATTATTCTATGAAATGGCATTATTCTATGAAATAGCTGTTATAAAAACATGTTTTTATAACATATTGTTATGAATTGAATTATGTTTCAATGCATCTTAAAACATAACTTAATGGGATGAATAACTATATTCCACATTTTTCTTGGGACCAGCGAAATTTTCTTTTGGATCACCACTTTGGCAACCTCTGATCACGAGGACTTCAATGTTCTTAACATGTTTATGATCTGTGCTACACAGTGGATCTTAAGTAGGATAAGGGATTAAATGTGTTACTGTCCTGAAACATCATTGACCATAAGTACGCAACAGTTATTTTGGCCATAAAGGGAACTTGCCTCTTCTTGTGCACCAAGGAATCTGAACAAAGTACCAATCAGTACTGGACTGTGATTAGATACATTACAAGATTCATTCTACATTTCAAGAAAGCAGAGGAAAAAAACTGAAAAAGAAGGAAAAAATCTGTCCAATTTTATGAATGTAACCAATGTGCTTGCATGAAAATTGAAAATGAAACTTAATCGGGAAAGAAATCTTATAAAATATAATTTTCTTATTGCTTTTAGTTTGCTGAAACTTAGGTCTTAATATTAAAAGTTATATAAAATAATATTATGTTTTATATTTTTTTGCTTGAATTTATTTCTTTTTTATTAAAATTTTATATGACTACAGATTTAAAACTGAATTTTTATGTATATTGATTATTAGTTCTGATATAAAAACTTGTTTTCTTAGATTTCAATTAAAATAATTTAAAAATTAAAGTTAACCCATTGGTTAACCATATATGATTAACCAATGTTTTAAGTCATCTTGAATCTTTTTTCCTTATTTCGACATGCAGATATAGAATGACTAATGTTTAACATTTAACTCATGCTGAGAATTTTTCTAAATTCTTTTCTTTTTCAGGTTGTGCTTTTCTCACCTACTGTGCAAGAGAGAGTGCCATTAAAGCACAAAATGCACTTCATGAACAAAAAACTCTTCCTGGGGTGAGTTAAAGTTAGTATTTATGATAAGGAAAAGAGGGAGACACTAATTGTAGGATTTAAAATATTTTTTCCCCAAAGATGTGATTGAAATAAGAATTCACCAATATTGTCATTTTGATTTTATGCCATTTTTTCCTGTTGTGTGGTTGTTTCTAATGCCACCTAATTAACAGTTTTAGATTGAGGCCCACAAAGTTCATTGCAATTGGGAGCTAGATTGTCTGTTGTTAGCTGTAGCTTTGATCACCATGCAGGTGACAGTACTTTTTGGCTCTGTTCTACCCCAATTTTGAGGAGAACAAACACCCTGGGAGTGCCCAGGGGGCTCTATTTTTCTTATCCTATTTATTGGAATGAACAAACAAAATTTGAAATAAATACTGCTTTGAAATTTTCTTCTTTATGAAATCTGTTATGGCTTTAAAATAAATACTGATCTTTGTTATATATTTTTCTTTTTATAGAATGGAATGCCTTTGAAGATTTTAGTTTTCTGCTAATTCTTTTTTCTCATTGTTTTTGTACATTTGATATTTATAAATTTATATACATTAAAAATAATCTTATTAAAAAACATCCTTAAATTATTTAATGGAAGTATTTAAAATTCGCCATTTTTTATTTGAACATAGAAGGATTGATTGCTTGTACAGTGAAATTCAGTGCATGAAAACTTTAGTTAAACATTCAGTTTGAACAATATGAAATTAACCAACAATATTGTTACGAATTTTGTTTAAAATAATGTAAATAATTTGTATTTGGATGTGCAAGCCTTTATATTACTCTATGCTATATTTATTTCATGATAAAATTGTAATATTCACAAGCAACACCGTCCCTTATTTTATAATGGCCATTCAATGGGAACTTGGCGAAATATTGGCGATACAGCCAAGTTGGCATCATTTTTGGCAACTTTGGCGACCAATTTGGTGACATTGGCGACCATGTTGGCGAGTTCGGGACCCTCTGGATTCTTCTAGAAATTATTAGAGAAATCCACTAACTTCATGATCTGTGGCGCGAGCGCATCTTTCCAGAATTTTCAGCCTCTGCTATAAATAGAGCGATACTCGCCGCAGTAGTCAGTCTGATTTCAACCAGCGAGTAGTGAGCATTGTTTTGATTAGCAATTAGTGAACTTGCCTTGAACTTAATCAGCTCGACTGTGCTTGTGAACAATCATTTAAAAACATGTATTTTATACACTGTTTAATGTGTCTGAGTGCTGTTGAAGGTGTGAAATCCTTCTGCTATTTATTCTGCGAATTTTGCTGCTGAATCCTGTATTTCAAGGATTGATTTTCGACAATAAATAATCATCGCTCTTAAAGAATTGCCTTGTTATTTACGACTGATTTTGCATAAAATCCTCGAACCATGATCTACATAACAATTTGGAGTCAGAAGCGGGGTTTTATGCCAATAACAAGAGTGATGGATGAGCAACTGGAGGCTCGGTTGGAGGGCATGAATGCCTTGAAAACAGGCCAAGAAGAGCTGAGAAATAGTTTAGAAAAGAAAATTGCAGCAGTTGAAGAGAAAATGGAAATGGAAATAAAGAGGAGTAAAGAGCAAGTTGAAGAAAGAATTGAAGAAGTGTCTAGAAATTTTAGCATGTCAGAGAGAGTGGAAGATCTTGGAAAAAAAGCTTCTAGCTCATAGGAATATGATGAATGAAAGCAAGGTTGATACTGCTTCTCCAGTACCTGTGCCTGTTTCTCCAGTTGTCTGACTGCCTCACCAGTATCAGTGAAACTCTCCACCTATGACGGAAAGACCAACTGGGAGGTGTACAAGATTCAATTTTTGATAGTATCTGAAGCCAATAGATGGGCTGAACGGGTCAAAGCATGTCAGTTAGCGGCATCCCTTAGGGGAGAAGCCGCTGAAGTACTGCTGACTCTTCCCGACACAGAGCTGCTAAATTTGAACTCCCTCTTTAATGCTCTGGATCTTCGGTTTGGACAGAAATACCCCAAAGACTACTCTCACCTGCTGTTGAAAATAAGAATCCAGAAAACCGTAGAAAGTTTGCAGAAGTATGCCTTTGAAATAAAAAAGCTCGCCAACTTAGCTTTCTCAGATTTCTCAGCAAGTGTGCGAGAAATGATTTCCCTCGAGTATTTTGTGGACAGATTGAAAGATGAAGAAATGCAGAGGGCTGTAAGAACGGCAGATGTTCAAGACCTAAAATCTGCCCTGTTAAATGCCCTGAAATTTGAAGCCGCCACTCGAGCCAGTCTCAGGGACCACCATTCCATCCGAGGAGCTAGAGTGCCTGCAGATGCACCCTGTGAATCTCCGTGGATAAAGGAGATTGAGAAATTAAGAGATGAAATTCAAGATTTAATGACTCAACATCAAATAAAGAGGAGACGTGTCATCACTTGCTGGGGGTGTGGTGAATTAGGACATCTAAGAAGTAACTGCCCCCGAACAAATAAGGAAGATCGCTGCACCAAATGCTGGGGGGTGCGGTGGAGCAGGGCATATGAGAAGTAGCTGCCCTCGAGTAAATCAGGAAGATCCTCATCATGCAAGTGTAATCGAATCTAAGAAGTGTGGAAACCGAAAAGGATCAGCAAAGGAAAATGGAGACGTCCCTTCAAAAAAATCAGAGAACAGTAAACACTGCTCGAGAATCGAAAAGAAATTTGGCGTAATAGATCCAGTAGTCCGCCAAGTATAACGCCATCAACATTGGAATCGGACCTGTGGAATGATGAGAGCATCCAAAAATATCAACAGTCTGATCCTGAAATAAAATCAATCATAGAATTCAGTCATCTGGTCAAAAGCCCAGCTGGCAAAACATTGCCTCTTTCCATCCTACAACGAAGCGTTACTGGGCTCTTTGGGACTCTCTGCACCTGATAAATGGTGTTTTATATCGAAAAGGAAGGTCGGACGATGGAAAAGTATTCAGGTGGCAATTAAAACTCCCAAAGACAAGAATATCGGCAGTTCTAAACGAACTCCATGGCAGTCCAACTGGTGGTCATTTTGGTGTTATGAAGACCTTACAAAAAGTTCGAGAGCGCTTCTACTGGAACAATGTGCGCAATGACGTCGAGAAGTGGTGTCGCACATGTGATCCCTGTGCTGCACGTAAAGGTCCAAAAAATCGCACCAGAGGACGACTCCAGCTGTATAATGTGGGAGCGCCTTTCGAACGAATAGCTTTCGACATCTTAGGCCCACTTCTGAGATCATCAGATGGCAACAACAACATCCTGGTTGTCATGGACTACTTCACTAAGTGGCCTGAAGCCTATCCTATATCCGACCAAGAGGCTCCGACTGTTGCAGAGGTTCTAGTGCAACACTGGATCTCAAGATATGGAGTTCCTCTACAACTGCACTCCGATCAAAAAAGGAACTTCGATTCTGCAGTTTGCAAGAGACTGTGTGAGATACTCGGCATTGACAAAACCCGGACAACAGCTTTACATCCTCAGTCTGACGGCATGGTAGAGAGGTTCAAACGGACTATCCTGAACAGCCTCTCTCCTGGTATCCAGTAATCAACAGGACTGGGACAAGAAACTGCCTCTTTTCCTACTTGCCTACAGAAGTGCCGTCCATGAGACCACTGGTTATTCCCCATCGCAGATGCTCTTCGGACGTGATCTTTGTTTGCCTGCAGATCTCTTGTTCAGCCGGGCACCAGATGCTCCTTTGGCGCCTGAGGAGTATGTCGAGAAACTCCAGGCACGGATGGAGGAAATGCATCATTTGGCTAGGGAAAGAATTGGCATGGCTTCAGAGAAGATGAAGACCCGATACGACGCAAGAGCAACCGGACACGACTTTAACGAAGGCGACAAAGTGTGGTTATGGAATCCGAAACGTCACTAAGGACTCTCTCCGAAGCTGCAGACCAACTGGGAAGGTCCTTACACAGTCCTAAAAAGACTGAATGACGTTGTGGTTTAGATACAGAATTAACCACACACAAAACCGAAGATAATACATTATAATAGGCTAGTCCCTTACCTTGGCCAAGGAGAATAAGGTACCTAAGTTCAGATCATGGTCACTAATTATTTTATAAATAATGTGATTTATTTAACTCTTTTTTTAGTTTTATTTTAGTGTTGTCATTTATGTTTGTATTTTGAATTTATTTGCTTTTTGCTGTTGGAGTATTTGTTACTTTATATTTGATTATTATGTGAATAGGTTATGTCTGTGAATAGATGCCTCTTACTCAAGGATTGTACTGCCCGGGACGTGCAGTCTTTGAGGAGGGGGCAATGTTACGAATTTTGTATAAAATAATGCAAATAATTTGTATTTGGATGTTCAAGCCTTTATATTACTCTATGCGGTATTTATTTCTGTATTTATTTCATAAAATTGTAATATTCACAAGCAATGCCGTCCCTTACGTTATAATGGCGATTCAGTGGGAACTTGGCGAAATATTGGCGATAGAGCCAAGTTGGGATAATTTTTGGCGACCATGTTGGCGAGTTCGGGACCCTCTGGATTCTTCTAGAAGTTATTAGAGAAATCCACTAACTTCACGATCTGTGGCGCGAGCGCATCTTTCCAGAATTTTCGGCCTCTGCTATAAATAGAGCGATACTCGCCGCAGTAGTCAGTCTGATTTCAACCAGCAAGTAGTGAGCATTGTTTTGATTAGCGATTAGTGAACTTGCCTTGAATTTAATCAGCTCGGCTGTGCTTGTGAATAATCATTTACAAACGTGTATTTTAGACACTGTTTATTGTGTCTGAGTGCTGTTGAAGGTGTGAAATCTTTCTGCTATTTATTCTGCGAATTTTGCTGCTGAATCCTGTATTTCAAGGATTGATTTTCGACAATAAATACTCATTGCTCTTAAAGA
Organism: Trichonephila clavata; assembly: GCA_019973975.1. NCBI lineage: Eukaryota > Metazoa > Arthropoda > Arachnida > Araneae > Nephilidae > Trichonephila > Trichonephila clavata. The sequence goes on along the minus strand of BMAO01015327.1, from coordinate 106,445 downwards.
ATTGCCTTGTTATTTACGACTGATTTTGGATAAAATCCTGGAACCACAATCTACGTAACAATATGTTTAAAAGGAAGAAATAAATTGAACAGAATAGAAGTTTTTGTACCAATAAAAGTCTTATGTTTTTAAAATTACTTTAAAAGATTGAGTTCTAAAAAAATATCTGTATATTACACCCCCCCCCCCCAATTTAACTATATCTGCCTAGTGTTAAGGTGCATAAAAGGTTATTTCTAATCAATAATATTAAACAGAACTAAATCATAAACTTATCTTTTGCAGATGTCTCGTCCTATTCAGGTTAAACCAGCTGATAGTGAGAACAAGGGAGGTAAGTTTATGGTTGATAATAATATTAATTTTAACTGACTGTTTAAAATGAACATCAATTTTTCATAATTAATGGTATTAGTTCAGTATATTTGTAAGTACCAAGATTTCTAGGAAATACAGAATCAATTCCTAAATTTTCTGAGTATGCTATGCAGTTTTTAGTGCATGAATTTTTGTAGTTTTATTGGCTGTTTTAAGAGAAGCTTTTTTTTACTGTATTTATTTTTTATTCTTTGTTCTTTTTACACCACTAATTATTTACTCATTTGAAATGAAAGTTATTAGATTGTATGTGTGATGGATGCTGTATAACAGGTGTCAGCAACTTTTTAGCTCTGATGTGCCTAACCAGCCTACCAACATGACTCAGCATGCTATGCAATAAGAAATATTTGAAACAATTGGATTCCCACGACAATACATGCAAAGTTACGTAATAGAGGTCAAAAATACAGATTAAGAATTTTATTGTTTGTTAATCATGCATCATTTAAAGATATTTATATTGACATAAAAATGAACAACAAAATACAACTATTCCTTCAACATAAATAAAAAAATTAAAGCTGTGCTTATAAATATGCATCTCTTAAGAGTTTTTATTAAAATAAGGAGTAAACTTAAAATATGACTATTCTTCAATATAAATAAAAAATTAAAACTGTATATATATTAACCTTTTTTAAAAATATTTTTGAAACAAAAAATAAAAAACATAAAATATAAGTATTCAAGCCACAAAGTTAAATAAAAAAATCAAATTTTAGTGCAAACCTTGTCTGTGCAGAGCTCTACTTAATGTTGCAATATTAGAGATGTAACTTATGACTTTCAATTTGACACAGGATTTGGAATGTTTAGCAGTCAAACAATTTCTTATTGGACTCAAAATATATTTCATATGAGAAAAAATTTGTTCACATAGATATGTGGAACCAAAAGTGGAAAGCAAAGCACATGCTATTTTTTCAAACAATTATAAATTGTTCTGGCAATAACATCCAGCACTTTAAAATAGCTGTCGATTTATTGCTAAAGTTGTCTTCCAGATTTTTCTGTTATTCTGTAAATTTTGTTTTCCACAATTCTGAAGATGTTATTTCCATAAGTTCCATTTCAAAATTATCAATTTCCATTCACTCAAAAATTGACAAAACAAATGGGGTTTTCAATGGGTCTTTATTAAATCAGGTTTCATTAGGAAGGAAAATAAATATAGGCATACAAGCTTCAAAGTCTTTGCATCTTTGTAAAACTCCTCCTTAAGTGCTTCAACATAGGTTTGAAGTTCATCTATGTCTATGGTTTATGTATTTTCAAGTGCATTAACATTTGGGAAATATTTGATGGTACTAGTATTAATATCATGGGAAAATATATTTAATTTTGTAGCAAAGCCTTTCCAATATTCAAAAAGTTCAAGCATTGTTTGACTCTTTCTTTATAATCCTAAATTAAGTTCATTAAGATGTTTAGTTATATCTGTCAGAAACATCAATTTACATAACCATTCCATATCGTCTTTTTCGGGAAAATATTGTCCTTTCTCATTAAGAAAAATTTTAATGTTCTCCATGCGACACAAACTTATTCAAGATATAACTATGACTAAGCTAAGTGAAGATTTTCATACTCACTTTCTATTTCTTCTAAAAGAGATTTAAATTGTCTGTGTACTAATGAAGATTGAGACACTAAAATTAACTGTTTTAACAACAGTGTTCATTACAGAAATTAAGCACTGAGATAAAATTTTGGCAACTAAACTTTCCTGATGTATCATACAATGGAAGTTCAATATTTTATGTTCAATATGCTTTTCAAGAAGTTTGACAAATCCTCTTTTCTTGCCAATCATTGCAGGAGCGTCATTAGTAGTTACAAAATATTTTTACTTTCATGAAAAAAAATATCCTCTCTTTTAGTTGTACCAGACAGAGGAATCATGCTATATATCTCTTCATAAATTCAATGTTTGTCACGATATCGTGCAATTACTGCAAGGTGTGCAACATCATTCCCGTCTTAACTTTCATTAAGAGCAATGCTTAATGCAACCATTTCTTGTAAACCTGAATTTTATTTTGCAGTTACATTTTCTACCATTCATGTCATTATTCATGTCATTTTGCAGAAGCAGGTATTTATTGAATTCGGGATAGTATTGTTTGCAAGTTTGGTAAACCACTCAAAAATATTTCAGCACTTTTTGAAATGTGTGCTTTATGTGTTCGCCATCTGCAAAAGCTTTTTCTTTGGCTGCTATACAATGAGCAATGAGGAAACTACATTCTGTCGCTTTTGGTTTGACATAAAAATGTTATTTCCTTTTTATATCCAGAAACAATTCTTAAAGTTATCATTTCTCATCAGAATTCTTAAATGTGGCCTGATGTTTTGTTTGAAAATGTCTTTGTACACTTGACATACGACACTTTCGCAACATGGCACACATACAGCGCAATCTTTTTATATTGCAAATCCTAATTAATTCATCCAAGAATCTTGGAAATCGCAAACATCAAGCTTTCTTTTTTTAGTCACCATTTGATTCAATATGTAACTATGAATTACATCGCTAATTAAACAAATAAAAAACAAATTTTCACAATAAAACTAACAACATGACATAGTTAAAAGTAACATAAAAAACTCATGTCGTGCCTCAAACTAAATTCAACTTTCAACAATATTTGTATATTGGCTAAACTTATACAGAACAGGGGAAAATAAAATTGCGTTCTAACATCCATTTCTATTAGCTTGATTTGCACCAAAAGTAAAATAAATAATTATGACTTCTATAATACACGCACAATGCTCTCAAAAAATTGTAGTTGCTCTTAATATCTATTTAAAAAAGGGCATTTGTTATGAAATTAGATTCACTTCCGGTACCTTATTATTGCAAGAATGTTTTTTTCCCCACCAAACTTATTTTCAATTAAAATTAAATATGTAGATAGAATAACTATTTTTGTTTGTTATATTTCCGCTGCAAAAGGCAGAATTTTGATTTATACTTAAGACATTTGTTTTTGCTTTTTCCAACAATGCCTAAGGTTTTTGTGGGTAAAGGACAACTACTTCCTTTTTTATTCACTGAGCCGTAAAGAGTGATACTTCATTTTACAAATATTACTCAGCAATTTTTATTTGTGTTGAATATTCAACACTAATAATAAGTCATATTTTAACAGAATGTTTTATTTTTCATAAAGCACACAAACTACAAGCTAGCTGATTCAACAAAATTGTTTTATGGCAGAGATCTGAAAGTAAAAAATAACCTTAATATCAAAATATGCGAGGTGTTGAAAGGAGACAGACTGATTTAACTTTATCTTATAAAATAGTAGAGTGGTGGTGTGCCACTGAGAATTGCTTCACTTGCCACATCTGGCACATGTGCCATAGGTTGTCGACCCCTGCTATATAACAACATATAAATGCAATGTAACGCAGAGCACCACTTTGACTAATGAGTTCTTAAAATTTGTATTGAGCTATTTGGAGTTTATTTTGTTTCAGAAGATCGCAAATTATTTGTGGGAATGCTTAGCAAACAGCAGACAGATGAAGATGTATTGAAACTTTTCCGACCCTTTGGATCTATTGAGGAATGCACAATCCTCAGAGGACCTGATGGGCAGAGCAAAGGTGATTTCTTATGATGCTTTACAAATACAAAAGAATTATTTGTTTAAAATGTAGTTTGCTTGTCATCTGTAATATTAATGAGAAAAAAATTAATATATTCCTAGTTTAAAGCAACATTGTCTTCTCTCTTTAAACTTACAGATGTTGACTTAGTTTATTTCATTTTGTTTCATTTACAAGAAATTGTAATTGGACTTTCTTTATTAAGATTTAATGACTGCAGTAAAATTTTTTGTGATTTTGAAAACCTTGATTTGCAGTAATGATTGTTTTACACAATAGTACTACTGATTATGTAACTTTCTCTTTATCATATACTATTTGTACTGAAACACTATGGCAAATAAATAAAATTTGAGCAATCATTGCTATTATATTAAATAGTTTTTATGTCTGTAATTGATGTATCAGGCTGGGGGTTGAGTGTAAGATCAACAACTCTACTCTGTAAAAAACCTACTTGTATGAAATCTAATGAAGAAAATTCCCTGATGACTTCTCGGAAATAACTTAGAAAAAGAAATATGGATATGAGAATTGGAAGTGGCAATGTTTTTTTCGCTTTATAGAGCTAAAGCTCTACAGCTATTTTTGCAACAATTGGAACAGTACAAGATTGATTTGATTGCTATACAGGAAGTTAAATAGATTGGCAGTGAAACCTTGAACGCAAAGAATCACTATTTTTTATAGCTGTCATCACAAAAAACATTTTGAGGGTACTGGTTTTATAGTTGGCAAGAGAATAAAACACACTTGATTTTGGAATTTAGTGCTGTTTCTTCTAGATTGCGTAAGATTAGAATTAGGGGAAATTCTTTAATTTCAGTATAATATGTGCTTATGCTCCTACCGAGGACAAGACCGAGGGGGGAAAAAAGAGAGCTTCTATGAAAATTTGGAAAAAAATTGTGATAGTTGTCCAAAATATATTAACGTTGTTGTGGGAAATTTAAACGCTTAAGTTGGTAAAGAAAAAGAGTATAAATCCATAACAGGTGGATTTAGTTTATGCAATGTTACAAATGACAATAGACAAACTTACTGATTTCACCATTTCACACAATATGATTATTGAAAGTACACCTTTTCCATGCAAAGATATTCACAAAGCTACATAGCGTGTTCCATGTGGTACCTATGCTAATCAGATTAATCATTTTCTAATAAATGCTAGACCATTACTCTAACTTGATGGATGTAAAAGCTTATTGTGGAGCTAATGTTGATTCTGATTACTTTTTAATAATAGCTAAAATTGAATCAAGAATCTCCAATGCAAAAAAATGTAAAGGAGAAACTTTGAGAGAATTTGATTGTGATAATGTTCCAGATGATAATGTTGTAAAAAAGATACTACAGTTCAAGGTCACTGGGATTCGAAAGCGCAGAAGACCAAGGCTGAGATGGACAGACTCTGTGGAATTGGACTTTAAGACTATAAATGAAAAAACCTGGAGAACGAAGGTGAATGAGAGGTCACTGTGGACGAAACTTTAAAAGAACGCACTGGGCCATGAAGGACTGTCTTGCCAGATATGATGATGATGAATTGATATATCAAATCCTTATTAATATATACTTTCTGAGCATATTTATTTTACTGGATTCAGTGTATTAATCATTTAAAAGCCAAAAATATTGTAAAAACATTTCTTTTGAATCTCCCAGGATATTTTATTTGCTTTTCACAGAATCAAACTATTTTTTTAAAGAATTTTTGGTGATAAAATAATGCTTGAATTAATAAAATAGCTTGTAGGAATTCATTTATTATGTTGAAATAATTTTCCAATGTGTTAACTATAAGTTTAACAAAAAATCAATGTATAGAAATTTCATATACAGAAATGGAACTGTAACTCTTTAATTTTAATGTAATAGTGCCATACAGAATTATAAATTTGGAACAAGTGAAATAGTAAGTCATTGTTTTAAACTACAAAATATAAAATTATGAGGAACATAAGTGATAGAGTATTTTGAAAAGTTAAAGTTAATTAAAATAAGTGTTGAAATTTTTAACTATTAGTAGCTGTTTTAACAGTTTATCAGTTGACAAATTATAAAAATCGATTGTTCTTTTTATATAAAATGTTAATGAATGGGAATTTTTCTTTTCTTCCTTTTTTGTGTATTTAAAATAGATTATAATATAATGCTTTAAAGGTCCACTCCATTTTATCAATGCATTATTAGTGTATAAATTCTTTGTCAAAAACTTGTTTCATATTGATTTTATTATTACTCAAGCAATATTTTAACATGATTTTTTTTTATTTGTATAATGATGCTATTTATATTTAATGTATATTAATTGTATTTAATGTATGTTCTGACACACGTTTGTAAAGAGATTTCTCTAATATATATTCTGATATGAAACTAGAAATTTTTTTTTATTAAACTACATATTATTTTAATCTGGATGTGTTACTATTAATTATATGCATGTAACCATTTTTTAAGTAATACAGTTTTAGTTGCATTTTATGCAATAAAATCTTTATATAAAATATTAAAATATGATTGATTTATCAGATCTTTTAGTTTGTTATGTATGCCCAGTGTATATTAGTTTCATATTGCTGTTAATTTCTAATAGGTAGTATTTTTTAAATAAAATTGATGAGAAAAACAGCTTTTTTCCCCCTGAATTGTTTGTTTTTATATGTTTATGTATTTTTCTGCATTTATTGGAACGTATAATAAATCAGTGTAGTTTTTGATTGTTACAATATAGTTATAATCAATTTTAAACATGAATTTTATTTTTCTCAGACAATTTTCTATTTAATTTTAAATATTTGATAAAATGTAGCTATACCTAGGCTGATTTATTTTCTCGTTTTGCTTTTTAAAAAAGGATTTTCATGTATTTATTCATTTTTTTAAAACTTTTGCTTCAACAATTTATTTTTGCTTGTAATTGATAATTTTGATGATCAATTTCTTATTCATTTGATTAAAACCAGTGGCATAGATGGTGCCATGCACAGGGGCCCTCAAACCTTGACCACCAAGCAAGCTAAACTTGCGATAATTTCTCCCAAATTTTAGATATAAAGGGTTGCAACATAACTGTAATCATGGCAACTTAGTTGAAAGTAATTTTGAACTTATAGGGAATTTCCCCAAATTCTTTCTGTTGTTTGTTTAGTGTTGCGAACTTTACTTATTCAAAAGTTTATATTATTAACAATATTTTTTCTTTTTTTCCTATAAACTATTACTTGAAAGTTCCAAGAAAAATTATGCCATACTTATTATTACATTTTAAAAAACCTATACGAGGCAATTCATTCTTAGTTACATTCTATTTTTAATAACAATGATTCATAGTAAGTTAGTTTCCTGTTTCAGTATTTCACAATCTTCTCGTATCTGCAATAGACTGATGTAATTTCGTCCCCCCTCCTCTGTTCTTTTGCAGAGGTGTTTTTTTAAAATAATTATAATAATATCAAGGGCGTAGCTACTGCCCTATCAGCCATACCAATGATACTGAGCCCCAACATGTGTAACTACAGTCCCACTAACAGAGCTCCTATATCTGAAAAATGCCCCCAAATGAATTTTGATGCAAGGCCCTGTCACAAATTCCTTTAAATGAAATAAATATTTACTTCCATTTACCAGATTTACTGTTTATTATCATTTTTCTTCAAACCACACCACACTATTTACAATTATAAAAATGACATAGGAAAACTGTTGGTATCTTCGCCATGTGCATCATGAGACCACGTTTTCTCTTCTCTCTTTTCGCTCAATGGCCAAAAACCAGTTCCCACAGCTATTCCACCAGTTCCTCTTCCTAATCTATAGTGTGCTACGTGCTGAGCCTCCTGTCAAGTTTTTACTGTGCTACAAGTCAAGCCTCCACATTCACAGTCAAGCTTTTACAGCCCACTCAGAGCTAGCTAGGCCAACGAATAATAATATATTGTATTTTCTTGTTCATGCATATATTTTCTGTCTATCTCAGTGGACCATTTGAGTAGCTCTAAGCCAGGGGTGGTCAACCCTTTTAGGAAGGGTGCCACTATCTGATAAAAAAGTTTTGCTTGCCTCTTCCAACTTTTCCAAATATTGGGGGGGGGGGGAGATGAAAGGTGAAAAAATTGTTACTTATTAACTTATTATGGAATTTTTTATGGGCAGATTGCACATTTTTTTAATGTGTATACGCAGTAGAAATTTAAAAATAATATAATAAAAAAAAATACTACTGAAGTCCTATGGTTAGTAAACTTTTTACATGTTCAATCTGTTAAGTTAGGCATGAAATAAAAATGAGTAATTTAAAACATTTAATTCTAAGTAATTATTAAACCCCCAATTCTTACTCAATGTGTGGCTTTTGAGAAATTGTACTCCCCCCCCCCCAATCATCATGTATATGAGGATTAGCTCTTGAAGATGCTAACAAAACTAAGTTGTTTTTCATGCATACCAGCTAGTTTTGAGAGATATTTTATTTTTATGTTCTTAATAGAAAATATTTATTAACAAACATGCTGATCCAAATTTTGTGGGTTTGTTTGAAACAACCGCATTTTAATAAAGTCGTGAAAGTGTTTTTATTTATTATTTTTTCAAAATATTCAAAAAGTCTTCGAGTGTCACACTGGGGAATGCGTGCCTCAGGTTGGCTACTCCTGCTCTAAGCCCTCTGTTTGGTGAGTTCGATCCTCCCAAATAAATAGCCAGGAATTCCCCAATGGCGTTTTGTAGTGTAGCATTACGTTTCTCCTTCCTTTAAATGTCAGTTAGCACTCGAGTCATACAAAATATATTGCATAAATTATAAAACTGAAATTAGGGGTAAAAGAAAGAAACCCAGTGGTGCATTTAAATGCAAACAATGCCAAGAAAGAGAAAACAGTAAACAAAAATTGTAGCTTTGTATATTTAAAATATTCATATATTTTTACTTTTTTACTTGATAAAATCCAACCAAGATGGGGCCCTTATTTTTTAGCACCAAGGCGTTTAGATACCTAGCTGCACCACTGATTAAAACTTTTTTTTCCAATTTCCTAAATGATGTTTAATTTTAATTGAAACGTGTGTTTTTAAAACAAATAATTGAATTATATTTCTTCTGCAGGCTGTGCTTTTGTAAAATTTGAGAACCCCTCTGATGCTCACTCAGCCATTCGAGCTCTGCATGGAAGCCAGACAATGCCAGTAAGTTCTGCCTAGCTATAATTCCTGCTTTTGATTCCAACTGCCAGTTTGTTATGTCTTAATAATTTACATTGTCTTGGTTTTAAAATAACTTGCCTGCTAGAGAATTTTTATAATATTTTAAAAATCATTTTTCTTTTTAAATACTTTTAAAATATCTATTAATAGTTTCATTTCTCATTAAAAAAAGTATGTTAAAAAACAAGTGTATAGACTCCTAGATCAAGAAATATTCTGAGTTTTTCAATCAATGAAATTTCTTTAAAAAAAGGTCAGGTTTAAAATGTAACAAAATAAAGTATTAATTTGACCAAATCTTGAAGAAATTATGCAGTTAAATGTATAGTTTAAGTTCATATTTATTCATCTAGATCAGTGGTTGAAAAGTTTCCAATAAAATGCTGCTAATAGCTATCATAGACATTTTCGGTAGATTGTAATAATCTTCCGGGTTGGCCAACATTGATTTCTGCTGAGCTGATGCTGAAAAATCAACTGCTTATTTTTTCCATTGCAGTTCATAGTTGACTGAATTCTGCTTCAAGGGAAAAAGAAAAAAAAGGCCAAACAACCAAAATCTAACAGTCTTTTTTAAAGCCATTCAACAAGAATAAATCATTGACTGAGGTGTCATTCCAAATATTCAAATATTATTAAGGAGATCATATAAAGACATTGAAATAATCAAAACTGGATTTTTTTAGAAGCATTATTCAATAATTTAAAAAATAAAACTGAGTTAATGTTTTTTATTAAATTTCTACAGCTTTCTGCAAATACTGAGAAGGGCTGAGGTTAAGAGTTCTGACATAACTTAACAACTAAAAAACTGGTTTTGATTGCTGCAGCTGTTTCTCCCTTCAACTTGATAAAGCAACTGTTATAGTTGATTCAGCTGAGCCATACTGATATTATACCGTACAGGGGGCCATTTATGCAAGAATGGTTTTTGATACTTTTGCAGTAAGAGAGAAGCTGGTCAAGTCATAATATGCCAATCCAGTCATAATATGCTATAATTTGCATTGACTACCTTTGACGGGAACAGAGTGATTGATCGAGTTTACAAGGTCACATGATCACCATGTTCAGCCTACCTCACTCCAGTCAACTCCTGGTTATAGGGTTGTTTGAAATCACTTGTGTACCATTTATACCCATCAGCATTGATTGAACTCAAAGATTCTATCTATTTTGACGTTTTTACAATTCATTCTGATATACTACATTAAGCTGTACAGGTGTTGTAAATCACCTTAGTGGGGGTGACTGATAATATTCTAGAAATAAAGTTGAACAATTGTTATTTCAAGAATCAATAAATGGAATCTATGGTTGTCCTGTACATTATGTTTCAGATTATCAGTGGCTACTATCAGTGATATTTTTAACTTAAAATGTTTTTGCCTTTAAAAAAAATTTGACTTTCTTGTGAATTCTTTCTTGCAAACCACACTTCTTCTACATCATTTCTTTCTTTTTTTTATGAATTTTTAAAGTTGGAACGAACTTTTATTTTCAAAAATGGCTTTGGTTTTAAAATATGGTATAAAAGTATTTTTAATCTAATGCAGTGAAACTCAACCTGCGGCCCACATGTGGCCCACCAGCCTTTTCTGAGTAGCCCGGTGATGGCCCATTGCGCTAAGAAATTCAATTGCTTAAGAACAATGTACTAAAAATTTAAGGGGAAATTCTATCAATCAAATCAATCAACTTTACTATCAATTTGCTTTTTAATAGAATATAAACAAGAGGCTTGGTCATGGATGAAAGGAAATCGAAACTACCCCATAACTCATTAAAAGATGCATAAAAGTAAATATTTTTTTATGTGTGTTTGATAGAAAGGTTAATATAATATTAAAGTAAATGCCAAAAAAAGGTAATATTTTGATTAATCTTGATAGTCTAATCCCCCCCCCCCATTATGCTCATCGCTGCGGTATCATAGTAGTCCAGGTAACGGACTCGTGGTCAGCTTGTCATGAGTTCGAGCCTAGTATCCACCATATAAAGGGGCCACGTCACTTGACTATGCTTCAAAATTATGAGGTCCATTGCCAAAAGCGCTTGAGCAGCTAAATAGAGCACTGTTAATATTCACTCACTCATACACCCCCCATTATCCTCATGTTGTGGCCTGCGTGATATATTTGTCACAAGTATGTGTCCCAGTGGGAAAAAAGGTTGAGTACCCCTGATCTAATGGCTAAATGAGCTACTATATTTTTATAATTTTATTTCATTTTTACATAAATTTTCTTTGTTTGGGGGCATTAGCATTTCAAATTATATATTTTTTGTTTCATCTTAATTTGTTTAGTTACTAAATTATTAAATTTAATTCTCAAAGTGGAACCATTATTAATACATATATATAGTAAATAGTATTTAGCATTTAGAAGATATATGTTGTAAGAAAAGAAACAAAAAAATAAATAAATAATAATAATAAAACTGGACACAATGAATGCAACTTCTTTTATAGAAAAGTCTTATTGAAAAAAAATTATATGAATCTGTAATAATGAAGAGTGTGTGTGTGTGCATGTCTCTAGTTCAGCAATTTGAATGCAAAATTACTGATGAAGATTAATTAATTTTTTTAATGTTATCAGGGTGCTTCTTCTAGTCTTGTTGTGAAGTTTGCAGACACAGAAAAAGAGCGCCAGCTTAGAAAGATTCATCAAATGTCAGGGAATGTGAGTCTTCTTCATCCCTTTGCTATTAGTCACTTTGGACTTTATGGAGCATACACACAGGTAACTTTCATTTGCATATCTTTGGTGAAAAAAAAGTATTTTTCCCTATTGTTTAAAAAAAGTCCCTATTGTTTATTATATAAGTGAATTAATCCGTGAATTTTCTTTAAAATATTTTTTGTTTTTTTCAGATTGTGAATCAGCAAGCTTTGGCCGTTGCCCATCAAAATTATATCAGTGCACTCTCTCCTTCTATTGGCCAACTGCAGCTGCCTCCAATCAGTCCTGCCTCCAGTCCCACCCTCTCAACCAGTCAAAGTGAGGGATTATTTTACAAATAATTATGCTTAGTAATTTTATTATTAATAAGTAAGAACACCTGGTCACAGCTTGCAGTACTACTGTATTGTATGGTCCCAGTTTGTCTGATAAAATTCACAAGTCTTCTCGCTTTGCATCACCAATTATTTGTAAACTCATCTACAACAATTTTGAAGTATATGAATTTTATCATTTATATTTTTTTGTAGTCTCACATTCTGTATTAAGAGTTATATTGCACACACACACATTCACACAGTAACATAAAAGGAGGTGTTTGATTGAAAATTCCTTTTAACAATAGATGAATTTTTATGATTATTTGAAATAAATAATTTAATTATGAATTTTTTTACATGAATGTTATTGAAATAATTTATTATAGTTAAATTTTGAAAATATAATAAAATATTTTTATATTTTTAATTCTTCTGTATTCTGTTTTTATATCTTTTAAATAATTTGAAAGTTTCCAGCAAGAAGATAAATCATTTTAAAAACAAGAATTAAAAGAAAGAGCCAAAGCCTCAGAGGTTCCATAACTGAAAGAGGTATGCGTAGCCAATCCATCGTTAAGGAAAATTAAGGATTTATCATCAGCTGCTTCAAGTAGATCTCTACCCTTTTGGTTGTTGGAGGAACAACCCCATGACAGATGTTTAGCATTGAGATCTCCAATAAAAATGGTGCTTTTGTTTGTCAGTTCAAGGAAATTCACTGGAAGATGTGCCTGATTAGGTGGATGATACATATTGACGATGTTAATTGATTTTTTCTTCCATACAACAGAAATGCCTTGCAGCTCAAGGATACTGTCCTGCACCGAAAAGACAATCTTGTTGAAGTTTAAATTTCTGATGAGGAGGACCAGGCCACCTCCACTTCCACTGGGTCTATCCATACGATATACTGAGTAATTATGTACTTTAAGAAAAGAATTCTCCTTGAGCTTTGTTTCCTCCAGGGCTATGAACTGTACACCATGCTTATCCGCAAGATCTAATATCTGATCCAGTTTAACTCTCATGGCCGGAGTAGAAAGTCTATTCACATTGCACTGTATAATTTTAAGAGATTTATCATTGCAGTTAGAAGAAGGAGACTGTAATCCACTTGTCGTACGAAGCCCTCTACCTAAACTTTGTACGCGCCCCTGATTTACCTGCGTGACGGGCGATGCAGTATGAAAGCTTGAATTCGAATTTGGTTTCATAGTAATGGGAAATGAGCAGTTTCAATTGATCCAAGGACCTGGGGCACCAAAGGGAGAAGACTGACTTAACCCCTAGTGCCTGCTAACTTCAGCTGGACATAATGGAATGGCCTGCACATCTAGGGTGACCCTACCAGGAGTATATACTCCCAATGTACATCACCCATTCCGTCCAGGTACACCCTCTTGCTACTTTGAGGCAGCTAGCAGGTCTTGAGAGGGCTCTATCTTTTAATTCTTGTTTTTAAAATGATTTATCTTCCTGATAGTACATTTGACATCAAGATTAGGAATATTAACTACTGTTCTGTTTTTAGATCTGAACATTGCAATTTATAGGGGATTACAATTTATTGACACAGCTTCTGATCTTGTCTTCAAGGACATTTGGATTTTAACAGACAGCTGTGCTTCTATACGGCACCTTTCTCATTGGACAACTGTTGGGGATATGACAAGCCTAAATATTCTGGATGTTCTGGTTCGACTTTCTTCTAGACACTGTATATATTTTCAATGGGTCCCCTCCCATATTGGATTGAATGGTAACGAGATAGTCAATAGTTTGGCCAAGTCTGCCAGTGCTGACACTTTGATGGGTGACACTTGTATAACTTTTGCTGAACTCTCCTCTATTAAAAGGCTAGAATTGAATGCAATTTGGAGAATACCCCCTGCTTACCCTTGGTATTTTGTGAAAAAACCTCATTGGTGTCACCAACTTAATATTCCTAGGTATCAACAGACGGCTCTGTCGCGCTTTTTTAGTGGCCACATCAAGTCTCTGACTTTTCAACAGGGCCGGAAAGTCTTCCCAGAATGTCCTAGGTGCGAGGCTGATCAGGCCTCTCCCGGTCATATTCTGAATTGTTTGAGTTTTTCATATGACATGGTTTTAGGAAATCCTATCTTATTTCTGGATTTTTTGGAGATTTTTGGTTTTATGGAGATGGTGTAGCTGAGCTGCACCATCTGGGATAAGAAACAACAACAAAAGAAAGAGCTTATTAAATCAAACTTTTATAAAATGCACATTTATTTTTGATAATTGTTTTGTTACTGTTAATTATCTAAATTTGAAGAAAAAATTATTTCAAAAATACTTCGAATTGTGTTAAACATCTTAAACACTCCTAAGGTATGTAGCAAAAATAATGAATTAAAATATCATTTTTAACTACATATTATGTTACAACAAACAAACATTTTTTTTGTCAAGGACGTTTTTTTTTATTGTAGAAAAATTCAATTTTAATATTCAAAAGTATTTTTTAAATGTTTTTAATTTAGTTGTTTATATGTACATAATGATTTATTTTTTAAATAACTTTTTTATGTTTAAAAAAATACACATGTACGTAATTTTCATCTCTTATGGCAATAAGTGAAGAAAAAAAGGGAGTAAAAGAAATTTTTTAGGAAAAATAATAAATATAGGAATTGTGTTGAGCTTTGAAGCTGCGAGAAAACAAAAAAGCAAATTTTGTTGTCATTCATGATTTTTCATCTTTTTTTGTTTGTTATTCTCTAAACTGAGTTAGCATAATCGATCCATAGAGTAATTAATATGACAATTCAGCTACTTATAAAAGTGAGGTAAATTAATTTCATATTATTAAATTTTCTTTGAAAAAGTGTTATAAAGTTCATATCTCATTTTGTTACTAATTTTTGGATAATGAAATTTATGCTGCTATTACTGAAATGTTTTTTAATATTTAAAATTAGGACTCATTTACCAAAAGTGTTTTAACTGGACTGAAAATGGTTTTTTTAGGTCTCAGTGGTCCTTCTCTTCCATCCTGTACTTCATTGCCAAACTTCACTTTGGGAGAACTGCCCACCCAGTCAGAAATATATGCCAATGAAATCGCCAATTTATCAAGTAAATATCTTGTGTCCAATTTAGCTTTCTTAGAGCACAAAAACGACTTTGTACCAAAAATTTTGAAAACCCAATTGATTGATGAATAGAATTTAGCTCATTGTTTCAAATTCTTCCACTTTGATGTCCATTAATTGCTTTATTGAGTGGTTGCATTCATTATTAGGTTTAGAATAACAAGGTGATTGTCTCATAAAAATTTATTTATTAAGATTTCCATGTAGATTGGCAGATTTTGCTTTTAACTGTACATATTTCTCTCTTAGTTATGAAACTGAAATTATGAACAATTTAACTATAGGAAACTTACAAGTGTTTAAATACATGTGTAGTCAAAACCAAGAATTTGTTTTTGATTTTATTCAAGATCTTGATTTCATTAAAGAATCATTTAATTTTTGAATTTTCCTTGTGTTTAATTAAGTATACCCATTTACACCCTATGATTTTATAATTTTTCAGTTCATCAACTGATTGCATTTTAGTTCATTGTTCGTAGCTTTATTCCTTTTTGCATTTTCTGCTACTTTTTGAGATTTTTTAAAGTTTTCAATTTTAATGCTATACATTTCCTCTTGAAAATCATAGTTTAAAATTAGATTAAAATTTATCTAATTTAAAATTAGATAACTCAAATTCTTCAGTTGTTTCTTCTAAATCAATTGAATTTTTGGATCGTTCTGGTTCATGAATTAGATTTGAAATCAAATTATTTGGATTGATACTTCAGTTTATCCTTCATATAATATTTTATTGCATCATTTGATCATGAACATGGTTTTCCCTCAGGCGGATTATAAAATACTTCTATATATGAGCTTTTCCTTTATAGTTTGTCATCCCCTTTTTCACTTCCTGAATCAATTTTTCTAGATCTGAATCCATTTTACCTTCCAAAACTTTTTCTTTGTCATTTGTTAATTTTGGCTGACACAATAGAATTTGAACATATTTAAGTCTGAATAAAATCACTACTATGCACACTGTTTTTACTTTAATCTATTTTAGCATGAATAGTTCCAACCAATTCCCTCTTTCAGGGTAACAAAGCATGATATCCTTTTGTTTTCCTGGCACATAACAAACAAAAATATCAATATCTACTTTGTTGTGCAGTTTGTTACATTTTATGTTTGGTTATTTGTGCATACATTATTAATCCAAAGATTTTGAAATAACATGAGGATGGCTTTCTTCCTATCTAAATTTCTACAGGTGCATGATTTTTCATGAGTTTGCTCTTGCATTTGTTGCAAATATGCATAAAATTTTGTAGTTTTTGCCCAGAATTCAGTAAAAAGATCACTTTCTTAAAGCATTGTTGTAACAGCCTCAGTTATCTTTTGGCTAAAACTTTCTGCTGTGCTGTTTTGTTCTGGAGTGTTTATAATCCGTGTTTGTTTTTCATTCATAATGGTTTTGAATAACTTTCAAGCAGTTTGTTATGGAATTGGAAACTTATCTGATTTGACACATTTTAGTTTTTAATCCAAATTGTATTTCTTATTTTGTATTCACTGAAATAATTCAAATATTTTAAATTTCTTTGTAATAAAATACATAATAGCATAACTAGAAAAATTGATCATAGATTGGAAATACAAATTTCTCCCTAAAGATTTTGTTGAAGATGGGTCTTGTTTAAATATCAAAATCTTTAGTATTTATGCTTATATTTGGCTTAAAACATACTCTTGTAGTTTTTGTTAAATTGCATGTCATGCACATGATTTCATTCTTCCAACTACATATATTGTTAAAACCATGAATATTTTACACACATACTTGACCCATGAATACATGACCAAATATGATGAATAATATCAGCATTATACTTTTACTAGAATTATACACATTTTAATTTCATAACACAAGTAACCCTGATATTATATATAAATTAGCAATACTATGAATTTCTAGAAAGTATTTATCATTATTATTGTACAATTCTGTTTTGTTTTAATATCAAATTATGTAGTAATCCATTCTATCAATCCTTGTTTTACCAATTACATTTCTATGCATGTTATGAACAGAAAAAAGAATGTTACCTATTCCATAAATTCTTGATTTACAATGCTTGTCTCTTATCAAAGTATCTGTTTAGGGTAGATTTATAAAATCCTTGAACCATTTCCTTTCTTAATTGAATGCTGAGTCCACCGATCATTCATATAGATGTACTGGTGCATTAGTTGTTTAATAAAACTTGTGATTCTGGTAATTTCTGTGGAATGTTCCTTGAGAATTATATAAACCAGAAGGTAACTTAGAATTCCTTCTGTAGTAATTATTGATTTCATGCCCTTTTGAATGTATACAATACTTTCTTTTTAAAGTAACATCCTTCAGTTTTCTTATTTAGCTATGAGCAATTCCACTGCAGGCTAAAGATGTTCTATCCTGAGATGTAGGTTACTCTGGGTTAATTCTTCTTTCTTTGCATTATCCTCTCTGATTCATTAAATTGTTTCTTCTCTAGTCAATAATGTTGCACTGTTATCATACTCAATGAGTAATTTTTGGATCAACTTGAAATATGAGAGACATTTGAGCATCTCAAACATGGCTCTAGATTTGGGTTCAAAGTTTTCATGCAGTATTCAAGGTGATATTCTATTCAAATGTATTAAAGATTAAAAGGAGGAACTAGCATTCAACTACTTGATAATCATAACATATGTTGTTTTTTCCACAATTGGAATCTCTGCTTTTCAGCTACATCTGTAACTGTTTCATACAACCAATAAAACTTCCAGCAGTTTTAGTCAATTAGAAGTACCTTCATATTAACCTTCCTTCTATTGACTCCAATGCATTCAGTTTTGGAAATACAAGTAGCTGGTTATCTTGTTTTTCCATTTCTGGTCACTTTATGAAATTATAGAGGAATTATATAGTACAATATGTAAGTCCACTTTTGACAGTTCTGCTTTAGAATCTAGTTTGGAGCTTAACAAGATTTCTGATACAGTCTTTACATCTCCTGGTCTTTGTGGTGACTTGACACATAACCATTGTAAAATTTAAGATTATGGAAGTGATTTGTCCAACAATAAATTCTAGAGCAAGGTTTGCAAAAAATATTAATAAACTTTATTCTTTATAATGAAGCATCTTGCTTGAAATAACTAAAATTCATAATCGATGATAAGAGTTTATGCCAAATATTCCAATACTGAATGCAATTCCTTTTATATGATTCAAATATATAGCGATTCTCTTTTTCTGCTAACAATATCATGCTGCATTATACTTTTTCTAATATTTAATGTTAAATATTATGTATTGGTTTTTTTAAAAAAAAGTTAAATCTATTCTGAATGACATCATATCCAAAAGATGAATTCTGAAGCACTTCTGTATGTTGTTTAAAGGTTGTGCTGCAAAGTAAGTGTACTGTCAAGTTTTTTTTAAACAGAAATAGAGAATTTGTGTTGTTGTTGCTTCTAATGCCACCTGTCTGATGGTGTCAGATTGAGGCCCATGAAATTCATTGTGGCAAGGGACAAAGTGTACGCTTATCATTAGCTTTTAGCTTTGAGCACCATGCAGGTGACAGTACAATTTGGCTCGGTTCATGCACAATAGATTGCGACACCACCTACACCACCTCCAAAATTTAGGCATAGAACTGGAGGGGAGGGAAATATTCTCCAGCCCTCTGCACCTATGGTTTCTGCTGCGACCGCTCACAAGACTTTTGAACCCACTGATTTAACAAGCAATTTATTTTATTAATTTTGTCCTGATTTTAAAATTTCAAAATTATCTAAGATATCAAAATCTTGTTCTTTTTAAGAATAGTTCTAATAATAATTTAATATTTATTAAAAATATTCTTACAAAATACTATATATGTTTATATAACATTAGAAGAAACACTAAATCAAAAGATTTTTAGCACGCTTCTGAGAATTTATTAAAATATTTTGAATTAAATCAAGTGGAGTTTAAAAGTTTAATTTTGAGCATTTTTTAAATTTTCAATAATAATTTCAAAATTTGTAATATAAACTTGAATTAGATTTTAAAAATAATAAAATAGAAGAAAATTATTAGTGTATAGCTAATAATACATAATCATAAGAAATTTAATGTAATTTTTCTGTTTAAAAGGATTTAGGAAGAAAATTATATAAATTTACAAAAATTTGCATCTCAAAATATTTTTTAGATATTTGTATTTATTAAGCAGATGATAATATATAGATATTCACTATACTATATGAAACTGATTGCATGTTGTATAAAAGTTATATGACAGAGCGAGAAAAAAGTCATGATTGAATATAAAACAGCCTGTAATTCTCATAAAAGAGAAAGGAATGGTTATGGGAAAATAGAAATGTCTTGTGTTATTTTATCAAAAAAATATAAATTTGTATTTTAAACATGGTCAGTATGTTAAACAGCAAAGGGATCAAAATTTTTTTGTTCAATCATGACTAGTTTTTCAAAGGAGAAGGCTCCTTTGTTCCAAGAATGTGATCCCCATCCCAAAGAGATAACACAGCATAGAGATATAACACATAGTATGTGTTATTTCTCTCTAGTTATTCACATTCTGTTGGAATAAAATGTTGTTCCATAAGTCAGAAAAAGGGAAAAACAATCATTACAGGTCATCCTGCTCATGTTGGCTCAGATTTAGGTTATACCATGTGTAGCCACTGGACATTTTGGCCTATGGTATAGCACATGTATGTTGTAGTCTCATTCAGCTTGTGATTTTATGTTTGTCCATATATAAAAAAATTGTGCAGAAATTGGGTAGATTCATTTATATTTATTGCTACCTGTTTAATACAACTTTTGCATATGAGATCTGGAGAAGTATCATGACTGGTGTAACTTAGTAAAAATTGACGTTTTGTGTTGCTATTGCTAATCCTGCTTGATCAGCAAAGGCCAGTTCAAGGCCTACGAAATTCATCATGGCATAGGACTAAATTGTATGCTTTTTGTTATCTGTAGCTTTGAGCATCATACAGGTGGCAGTACGATTTAGCTCAGTACCATCCCAAATTTGAGGGAGAACTCCTTGGGGGGGGGGTCAGGGGCCTCCTATTTCTCTTCCCTTTCCACCACCTTTATGAAATGACTTGCAGTCTGACAGCTATATAGAGTACCCCATTCCACAAAGGCACTATACATTTAAAAACATCCATGCCTTCTGTGACGTATGTACGTCCCTCTTTGAGACATCTGGGACTTGCTTCCCATGGCCGGGTCAGTTTTAGAAGAATGATGACCACACGTGCAAAAAACACCTGCAGTCGCTAATATACTGCGACGGACGTGTCTTAATTAGCCCCTGCAACCTTTGACCCGAGGGGAAGCATTTCGCCACCACCAGATGTGGGGTGTGAAAGGGGTCGAGGTCGGTCAACCGCAGGGGGAGGACAAGAGGGCCATGAGAGAAGAGAGTGAACAGCGAAACTTCGGATGGAACAGACATCAACAAGATCCCTCCCTCACAAAATTGTTTCGGACTCTAAAATCATCTCGTAGTGAAAACTTGTATATTAATGTAAATAATAGCTGTGACTTAATTAAACTAAATTATTATATTTCAAACACGCTACCATTATTGAATCAAACGTCACAGCATTAACGAAAGTGCTGGCAGCGCTGAGGATAAATTAAAAAAAATAGAGATTACTGGACCCGTGAGAGGAGGTGATTTGGTGATTCTGGTTTATTACGGGCGCTCTGCAAACTGCACGTAGAAAAACTCAAGACGCATGAGCTTGGAAATAAGGATAAAATTATCCTTTAGAGAAAAGAAAAGCAACTCACACACACACACAGAAGGCCGAGATTTGATAGTGGATAAGCTATCCCATCAACGAAGAAAATATCCTTTTGTGTGTGTTGTGAAAATTGAAATATCGTTAAAGCAAGAAATGTCAACCAGATCTTCGGTATTCCCACGTTCCAGCAGATAGTACTTCAAAAGGGGTGAGTACTGTTATATTTCTTGAGTTGTATTAGTTGCATTGCTAAAATTTCTACTACAAATTTTGAGATACTTAGTGTTTTTTCTTGCATGGGAACAGTTATTGTGGTTCTAGAGAATTGTAAATATGAGAATTGTGTGCAACTTTTAGCTTAAGATTTATTGTGTTTTTAAGTTTCTTGATAGTTTTGATTATTTTACAGGTGTTAAAATTTTTCTTTGTTTGTTTCTGTGTTTGCATGGGACCAGTGTTATTGTGATACTAGAGAGTAGTAAATATTGTGTGAATTTTAACAAATATATTGTGCTGATATTGTTCAAAAATGGCTTTTCTCGGAAAAGGGAAAAAGCAAGATATGTTGCTACTCGCAGAGGAATTAGGGGTAGATGTCACATCAAACATGACTGTTCCTAACCTTAAAACCGCAATCACTAACAGTGAGGGTTACGAAGAGGAATTCGTAAAAAATCTGTTTGAGACTATTATTGCAAATAGGAAAATTGAAGAGGAATGGGAAAGGGCAGAAAAAATTAGATTTGAAGAATCAGAAAGAGCAGAGACCTTGAGATTAGCGGAGCACGCGTGAAAGAGAAAGAATTACAATTAAAATTTGATCTAGAAAGATTTAAAATAGAATCCGGACATAGTGTAAACGATGAATCAACCGGCTGTATAAATCCCCGTTCAGTAACCTCGAATGTAAATTTAAGAAAATTAATCCCAGATTTTAATCCAAATCAGTCAGATATTAGTTTGTATTTGGTTATTTTTGAACGTCAGGCTAAAAGGGCTTTAATTGAAAAAACAGACTGGGTAGGGCATTTATTAGGTTTGTTACCTTTGGATATCGCGCAGTTCATTGCTCGCGAACCGGAGGAACAAGCAGAAAATTATGACTATATTAAAAAACTATTACTTAAACGATTTAAGTTAAGTTCGGAAATCTTTCGCCAGAGATTTGTTCAACACCAAAAGAAATCGGATAGTACCTGGAAAGACTTCACCTTTGAAATGACTAACTATTTAGAGGAGTGGCTAATCGGCCTAGAGATCGAGTCGTTTGAGGACCTTAAAGATTTAATGGTTGTCGACCAACTAAAAAAATGCGCGTATGCTAGTATGAGAGAACATTTCTTAGATGAGTGGGCGAACCTCAAATCATCTACTCAAATAGCAGAACTCTTTGACAACTACGAGGATGTCAGGAAAATAAATTCAAAAACCGCGGATAAATTCAGCAAGAACGAGATAAATTTGATAACTTCCGGGTTTAAGGAGAAGAAGACTAGGTTCGGGGAAATTCCCCCTAAACCAGTGGTTTCTCTTCCTGAGGGCGATAGGGGGAGAGTTTTCGAAAGATGCTTGATACAAAAATGTTTCCATTGCAACCTGCCCAGACATATAAAGGCGGCATGCCCGAAATTAAATATGAATAAAGCAACTGAGTCTCTCAATAATATTGAAGGAAATGGGAACTCCGATTTTCTTGGTTCATATGTAACAAAGGGCTCTGTGAATGGTCAAGAAATAGATATACTTAGGGATACAGGGGCAACAATAGATTTGGTGTGTGCTAAATACATTAATCCTTCTTCCTTCTCCGGTGAAAAGGTCTGGGTAAAACAACCGTTAAGTTCAGAATTGGTTTGCTTACCCTTGGCGGTCGTGGAAATTTTCGGAAACTTCGGAACAGTGCAAACTAAAGCAGCAGTTTGTGGTAATCATTTAAATCAACATGGTCGGTATTTGCTCAGAAACAAAACGGGCGAACTAATAAAAGGAAATTTAGGCTATGATTTTCTTTCAGTTGAGGTAGTCAATGCTGTTCAGACAAGGTCTCAAACCACAGCGGCTAGAAAAGAAATAGAGTTAAATAGCTGTAGCGATAGGAAAGGGGAAGATGAGGCTATAATTGTTTCTCCGGAGGCAGAGGATCAAATTTTAATCCCTGAACTGCAGGAATATGTTCCGGAGTTAGAGCTGCTAAAAGTTACTCAAGATGAGTTAATTGAAGCTCAAAAAAAATAGCGAGGATATTAAATCATTGTACGAACAGGCAGTCAGTCAGGTGCAGGCAACAAATAAGGCTTATTCTCTAGAAAACAGGTTACTCGTCAAAAAACGCGAGGATAAGTTAGGTAATGTGGCTAAATTAATAGTAGTGCCAGAAAGGTTCCGTGAGCAAATTAAATCATTGTGTCATGGAAGGAACCTCTGCACATCTGGGGGTTACGAAAACTAAAGACAAGTTAAACCGATATTTTTATTGGCCGAATTGTTATAAGGATATAAAAGCGTACGTAAAAACTTGCGATCAGTGTCAGAGGGCTGGGAAGCCAAATGAGAAAAGGAAAACTCCACTAAAATTGGTCCCGGTTATTCAGGAGGTTTTTACTAAGCTAAATATTGATGCATGTGGGCCTCTTCCAATCACATCTAATGGGAATCGATATCTTATCACGGCCATATGCATGTCATCAAAATTCCCTGAAGCTATCCCGGTGGCTGATATCAGTTCGGTTAGTGTTACAGATGCTCTGTTAAATATCTTTAGTTGTATGGGTTTTCCACGGGAAATACTATGTGACCAGGGTACTTCCTTTACTAGTGCTCTGACTACCGAGTTTTTTGAAAGATTCGGAATACTTGTCCGGCATAGTTCTGTGTATCCTCCTCAGAGTAACCCTATTGAGCGATTTCATCGAACAATGAAACGACTCTTGCGAATCTTATGTTTAGAAGCAGGCTCCGAATGGGACAAACATCTTCCGTCTATTCTTTTAGCGTTGCGAACTGTAACTCACGAGAGTACAGGGTATGCACCATCAGAGTTGGTGTATGGGAAAAATTTGCGGACTCCAGAAACATTAGTAATGGAACATTGGATGGAACCGGAAGAAGAAAATGATCTTGTCACTGAATATGTGTTTAAGTTAATTAATAGATTAAAAAGGTGTCAGGAGGTAGCTATAGATAAAATGGAAGAGATGCAAATTAAGAGGAAAACTTGGTATGATAAGAATGCAGTAAAACGCGAATTTAAGTATGGAGATTTAGTACTTGTTTTGGCTACATCCCGAGCGAATAAATTAGCAGTACAGTGGATAGGTCCTGGGACGGTTTTAAATAAAATTTCCGAAACGAACTATTTGGTAGAAATTCCCGGCAGGCGAGAAACCTCTCAAATCGATCATATAAATATGCTAAAACCGTATTACAAAAGGCCGGAACATGTTATCTTAATAATTACCGATGAAGCACACCAATCTCTCACAGACCAGGATTTAGAAATCCCATACTTGGAAAACAATTCCATCATTTATGATTTCGAGGATGTCATCCAGGCTAGCGAGTTAAACAAATGTCTTCAAGACACACAAGTTAATCAGCTGCTCTAATTACTAAATAAACATTCTAAATGTTTCTCAAATGATCCTGGTTTAACTAATCTGGTTGCACACGAGATCTAGTTGGTTAATGATAAGCCAATTAGAACGAAGCCGTACCAAATGTCGCACCGACAAAATGAAATTTTAAAAAACGAAATTAATCGAATGTTAACATTAGGAATCATTGAGGTAGGAGAATCGGATTATATGTCCCCTATGATTTTAGTTGAGGTACCTGGCAAGGATCCTCAACCTTGTGTCGATTATCGGAAATTAAATGGAATTATTAGAACGGAGTACTTTCCTCTACCCAACATCGAAGAATGCGTAGAACAGGTCTCCTCCGCTAAATTTATTACCATTTTAGATTTATCTAAAGGATATTGGCAAATTCCTCTGAGTAAAACTGCACAATGATACGCAGCTTTTTGTACTAGTTTTGGTACTTACAGACCCCTAAGAAAGAGTTTCGGATTAAAGAATGCCCCATATTTTTTTAGTAAACTCATGGCAGGATTACTAAACGGTCTAGAGCATTTCGTTGTCCCTTATCTAGACGATATCGCGATCTTTTCGGATACGTGAGAGTCACACCTTAAACATGTGGAAATAGTCCTGCAAAGAATCAGGATATCCCAATTAACAATAAAACCCTCAAAATGTAAGTTTACGCAACAGAATGTCAAATTCTTAGGTCATGTGGTGGGTCAGGGGTACCGCGCTCATTCCGAGGTCAAAGTTCAGTCTGTTCTTGAGTTCCCTACCCCTCGTACAAAAACACATATACGAGCGTTCCTTGGTTTAGCGGGGTACTACAGTAGATATATAAATCAGTTCTCGGTAATTGCTGCGCCTTTGACAGATGCACTGAAGGGGAAGGCAAGACGCGGGGAGGTTAATTGGACAACGACTGTGAAAATGCATTCCGAGATTTAAAAAAGAAGCTAACTGATAAGCCCGTCTTGTACTTGCCAAATTTTGAACTGGAGTTTATCATTCAAACAGACACCTCTGATTATGGCATGGGGGTGGTGTTAACTCAATTAAATGACCAAGGAGAGGAGCACCCAATCCTTTATCTGAGTAAAAAATTTTCAGATGTTGAGAAACGTTATTGTACGACCGAGAAGGAATGTGCTAGTATTGTGTTCGCAATTAAAAGGTTACATTATTATTTAGATGGAAATTCATTTTTAGTTATGACCGACCACAACCCTTTAGTTGGTTAAATAAAAACGTTAGTTCTAACCCTAGATTAATGCGATGGGCTTTGGCATTGCAACCATATAATTTTAGAATTATACATCGATAGGGTAAAAGTCATAAAAATGCAGATAGTCTCAGCAGATCAGCGATCGATCATTAGGAATTGATAGTCATGTTTGTTTGTCGTGATTATTAGTTGTGGAATATTGTTAATTGTAAATAGTTAATAAATGGTGTCAATCATGTGTATTTGCTAATGATTAGTAATTGTCGGTAAATAATGTTCTTACTAATACTGAAATTAATTTTGAATGGATATGTATGTTAAAAGGGTCCACACATGGAATGTAATAATATTTAATTGCTTAAAATGTGTTCTACCTTAGGTTTATTATGGATCTGTCTTATTATTCATTTGTATTACCCGTTAATGAGAATATTGGGAAGAATGTTTTATGTGTAAGATGGTACCTTAAGCATATTATAGCAACATGTTTTTTATTATTATTTTTATAAGTACTGTGTATGAGTGTTTAAAATTTTAATGATATGAATACTTCTTATATTGGTAATGATTATTCTTTCGTGATTAGCATTTGTGTAAGTTCCCTTGCAAGAACACTCACTCGCGGTATGCATTTCGAATTTAATTGTAAGTTTATTAGATTTAATTACAACTCAGAAATATGGCTGTACTTATTCAAAGGAATATTTTCCCTGTGTGTCCAACTAAAAAGGTCAGTCACCTCGGTAACCATCAACGACCCTGAACTTTTCTTTACGAAAAGTCTGAAAGAGGGGAGGAAAAGCTGTGACGCATGTGCGTCTCTCTTTGAGACATCTGGGACTTGCTTCCCACGGCCGGGTCAGTTTTAGAAGAATGATGACCTCACGTGCAAAAAACACCTGCAGTCGCTAATATACTGCGACGGACGTGTCTTAATTAGCCCCTGCAACCTTAGACCCGAGGGGAAGCATTTCGCCACCACCGGATGTGGGGTGTGAAAGGGGTCGAGGTTGGTCAACTGCAGGGGGAGGACAAGAGGGCCGTGAGAGAAGAGAGTGAACAGCAAAACTTCGGATGGAACAGACATCAACAAGATCCCTCCCTCACAAAATTATTTTGGACTCTAAAATCATTTAATAGTGAAAACTTGTATATTAATGTAAATAATAGCTGTGACTTAATTAAACTAAATTATTATATTTCAAACATGCTACCATTATTGAATCAAACGTCACACTTCTCTGAGATTCGAACCCAGGCCTACGGCACAGCAGTCAGTGTCATTAACCATTGTACCTAATGTTTGGCTTAATTTTTGTAACTGGGCAAAAGGAAAAGGATTAATGTCTAAGGATGTAAGGCATTCAACCAACACAAATGTAACTGATACCCTCTTTGGCTTCAGTCCATCGATACTTATGCAGATTTTGGAATAATTACCAATGGAAGAATTAATAGTATAAGAATATTATAATATTAGGAGCTATTGCAAATGATAATTTTGTTTTTGTAGATTTTATGTTATGACCAGCATGACAGAACCATAAATTTTAATCATAGGATTATGAAAATAATGATGAATAGTTTTCAAGATTATTATAATCTGATCATCTCTTCTACAACTCACCATCATGTGATGTTAATAATTCTATATAGATTATTCAAGTATGTAGAGAAATGTAATGTTTGAAATAGTATCTCGAGTGCAGGTATGTATGCTCTCAACAGTTGACATTTTGAGAACACATTTTTGTAATTGTTGACATTTAATTATTCAGCTGCATTATTTTCTTTTTATTGTCCTTGTTATTGGTATATTTTGAGGGCCATTTTATACTGAATTAGTGACACTTTAGGCTTTTGCGACTGAATTTTTTCACTATCTGCCATAGTTTTTGATATGGAATCATTGATTCTCAAAACTTGCGCTAAGGTATTGAAGTTTCAGATGATAGCTTTTAGTTATTTTATTTTATTAGACATTACTGCTACAATTCTGGTTTTTTCTTTGTTTACACTTTACAAGGATATAAGTATATAAAGATGTGTAGAGAAGAAACTTGTAGAGAGGAGAATCTAAAGCAATTTGGTCATGAAAACTTATTTTATATGTTTTTAATTTGAAGGGCATTTAAGTTAGATATTTTATGTCTAATTATATGTAAAACATACATTTACCAATGGTTCTAGTTCAATAAACTTACAATTCATCTGAAAGAAATACACTGCTGACCACCGTAAATGCAACACCAAGAAAGACAAGAGATAGCACAACAAAATTTATTTTGTAGATAACATGTTGACCAAGTATCAAATGATTAAATTTATAGACTTCTGTGAAGTGTGGTTCCTGCCAGAATCAGTAGCCAGAGTAGCCGCCGTTGTTGGAGATCACTGCTGCCACACGCCTCAGCATTGATTCAAAGAGACTTTGGATGTTTTCTTGGGGTACAACTGACCAAGCAGTTGCCAAAGTTGATCTGGTGTGGCAGCTGGGGGTGTAATCTGGATCAATTGTTGAGCAATCATGGACCACTTGTTTTCTATCGGTGAAAGATCCGGAGAGCGAGCCAGCCAGGGAAGAAATTCAATCTGGTGATTGATGAAGAACCTTTGGACAATGCGTGCCATATGTGGTCGCGCATTATCCTGTTGAAATATGGCTGTGGCCAAGCCCTGAAGGTAAGGAAGAACAACTGGCTCCAACACCTCGGAGATGTAGTGCTGGTTGTTTAAAGTACCGGCAATAGGTACTAGAGGAGTGCAAGAGTGATATCAAATACTGCCCCATACGATAATACCCGGTGCAGGACCAGTGTGGGGGTGCATAACGCAGACGTTCAACATCCTCTCTCCACGGTGTCTCCCGACTCGAATCCAACCATTGTGGTGTTGCAGACAGATGCGTGACTCGTCAGTTAAGACAACTTCATTCCATTCTGCTGCCCACATCCTTCTTTTATCGCATCATTGGTGGCGGAGATGTCTGTGTCAAGGGTAGACCAAGCAATGGACATCTTGCGGACAGACCACTCTGCTGTAAACGGCATCGAATGGTACGCGCAGACACTGAATGATGCATTACAGACTCAATGGGCTGTGCTATGGTTCGTGATGTGACAGAGCGATCTGTCACTGCCATGTGCACAATTTGCCTGTCCTCACGTGAAGTGGTGCACTGAGGTGGATGCGATTGACCACGTCGGTCCATCGTACCCTCCTGCATCTAACGGTCACATATCCGCATTACAGCTGTTTGGTTTCGTCCAACACGACTACCGATTTCCCTGAAAGATAATCCACAATCTCGGTAGGCCACTATCCTTCCTATGTCGAACTCGGATACTTGATCAAAAGCTGATCGCTGTTT
Source organism: Trichonephila clavata (assembly GCA_019973975.1). Lineage (NCBI taxonomy): Eukaryota > Metazoa > Arthropoda > Arachnida > Araneae > Nephilidae > Trichonephila > Trichonephila clavata. Next base: position 77,197 of record BMAO01015327.1, on the reverse strand, counting down.
TCTACGAGACATAACTGATCGTTTTTTGAAAAAACCACAAGAAAAACACAATTACCGAGCTTGAAATCGTCGAAATCTCCAAGCCTTAAATAGCGCTTTGAGGTGGCGCCACAGGCTAACGTGATGTGTGTCTGCGCTGAAATTCTAATCATTTGTATATCTCGCCTCCGCTAATGCATGTTGTAAATTTCATGTTATTTGCGTGCTTTCTTCAGGGTGTTACATTTACGGTGGCCAGCAGTGTAGATTCAAGGGAAAAATGCTCTTCCATACTCTGTTCCATCTTATGTTGGCAACATTGGGAAAGGTAGGAAATGTATCAATCCACTTGAAAAAATAGTTCTAGACTGTTTTGGAATTTAAAATAAAGCAAACTCATAGGTATTTGTAAAAAAATGTCATATATTATCGAAAATGTGATTTTAAGGATATATTTCAGGTTAATCACGTCTCAAAACATTTATTCTTTAATAAAAACAAACAAATACTGTTAAGACATCCACTGGATAGAATTCCAGTTGGCTAGAAACCGATTTTCGAGGTATCATTGTTGGTGAACTTGTTCTATCACCAATTCTACACCATTCGCTTTGCACACATTTTAACTCTTTTTTTTTATACCTACTATTCTGATAGTTTTTTTCTTGTAGTTTCTTTGACGGGCTTTAAACACGTCTAAAAAAAGAATAACCTTCCTGTTTATGCCATCAAAGCGCGGAAAATCAATTAAAAGTGAAGGCCGAAGAAACATATTGAATGTTTATTCTTTTTGAAAATCAAGCAACCAAACAAAGCATCTGTATAATAGAAAAATTTGGACATAAAGTTTTAAGGCTGCCCCCTAATTATTGCGAGCTCAATCCAATGAGATGATATTGAGCCAAGTAAAAGGACACGTAGCAAGAGAAAATAAGACTATTAAACTTAAAATAAGTAAAACATCTGTTTATGAAAGATATAGAGAAGATCTCAATTCAAAATTTTATGAATTATACTAATCATGAAACCAAAAAAGAGACTTGGCAAATCTATGGACTTGTTGATGAAATGGAAAACCAAAACTTAATTATATCTATGAACAGTGATTCTACTGATAGCGATTCAGAATTATTGTGTGCGGATTATCTGTAAAAAATATCAGTGATGCAAAAAATATTATAATACAAATATATGTTCTCATAATCAATGTAGTGCCACTGAAGACCCACTGTGTAGAGGGGCTAATGCATGTGAAATCTGTATAGGGCTTAAAGTCCTCCATTGACGTAATGTAATAGTTTGGAGAAGTGGGTGAGATCAGGTGGTGTCCTCGTCACCTGACTGAGGCTCAAAATTACGAAGTTTGTCGCCATAGGCCTTGTGTCTCTGTATAGTGTGACGTTAATAAACACTCACTCATTGTCAATAACACTTATGCTAAAGGTCGGGTGAGAATTTTAAATCACCTTTTTTGTGTAACTAGTTGAAATATGATAAATACCATGTTTTATACAAGCAATTTTCAATATTGCTTCATAAAGTTAATTTGGAGACCAGCTTAAGCAGTTCACCAAGAAATAAATACATTTTTAGCCTTCTCCCTGGCCTGTCCATTCAAAGTTAAGTCCAAAGAGAAAAAAAAAATAAAAATAAATAATTTTATTAACTTAAATTTGTAAAGTCTTATGTGTCTTGAATCAATATGGATTATAAAATATTTTCTTTATCAAACTCAAAAATTAAATTTGAGATTTTTTGCTTTTTTAGACAATACTTCTAAAGTTATATATCTTATATATATGTTTAAGGCCTTTATCGTTATAATAAAAATATATCAATGTAAATTTTTTCCTATGTTTCTTCCGTTTTTGTTCTACATGAACAGTGTTAAAAATATATATTTAAAAAAATTGATTTCTTATATTAACTAACAAAAGATCAATTGCCCTAAAAAGGACAACTATTAATACAACTTTTAAAAATAAATATAAAGCTAAATTTCAAAATAAATAATAATTATTATTGTATTGATTAATAGCAAAAATCGATCACTTTTTCTGTAAAAGTTATGCTTAGGGAACCATTTTGCATATTATGTCAATAACGTAATTTTTCAAATCTACATCGAGATATTTCTTGCGGTAAACTATGGTTTTATGAAGGATAATAAATTTTAATATATATTGACAAATTTTTTAAGTGAGTCTCAAAGTTCTATTTTATGCTTCATTATATCTTAAGATAGCATACAAAAACGACATTTATAAGTAGTGTAAATAATTATTTATATTATTATAAACTAATTTAAATTAATACTAACGGAGTAAACGCGATTAAGATTTTTACAAATATTACAGAATTTTTTGTTTTATTAACAGATGTAATAAATGAACTTATAGAATTGAAGATAAGTATTTATAATGAAAAAATAATAAAATTTTCATGCGCATTTTCTTACTCGCCAAATTTAGTGACTTTGATTTATTATAGTCAACCTCTTTTCCTAGTGTAACCCAACAGAGGCTGTAATTTGGTCATCGTACCTTTCCCTGTGCTGCCAAGTTATGGTGGAATGGAGTATAAGTTATTTATTTTGAAATTTTTTCAAAATTGAATATTTATTGTTACTTACTGAATATTATGTTATTGTTTGTACTTATGTGAATCTGCAATATTGCTGTTTGAAATTGCATACTATAAAGCCAGAGTTCAGTATTTGAAATTGAATTTAAAAATAGAATAATTAAAAATATATATTGATTATACACAATTCAGTCACATTAATGTGACCACCACATACTTTTGACATCAATGTTAAATAACCAATCACAGAAGTGTAGTTGAGCATAAAGGGTGTGTGAGGGCTTTGGCAATCATTGGCATAATGAAGAAATGGAGGGATTTATCCAACATCCAAAAGGGTATGATCATCAGCTCCAATACAGCTAAGTTTGAGAATTGTTTGCATGCTGCCCAAGATAGAAGTATACTGTGTATGGCAAAATGGGACTGTCCAAAATCAGGAACATGGCAAATGTGGTGCACCACGGTTCATAGCTGACAGAGAGGAACGAACGCTGTGGAGATGTGTTCGGGCAAATAGATGTGCTACATTAAGCAACTAATCTCCCAGATGAACCAAGAGGCAACTAACAGTGTCTCCGTAACTATTGTTCAGCAAACGTTGCTGCCTTTGGGCCTCCGAAGCAGACACTTGGTTCATGCACTTATGCTGACTTCTATTCATCAGCAACGAAGGCTGGAATTTGCATGCCAGTACTGTAATTGGACATCCACTGAATGGCGCAGGTAGTGTTTCCCAATGAATCTTGTTTTATGCTCCATCGGATAGATGGATGTTGGTATGTGCAATGTGGAAACTGAAAGCAAACACCCTACAACTATTGCTGGAACGATCCAGGCTAGAAAGAGGAGAATTATGGTCTGGGGAATGTTTTCCTGGCATTTTCTGGCATTTATCATTGTAGAAGGTACAATAAATCAATTCAAGTACACATCTGTCCTTGATGATCATGTTCACCCCTATATGCACATTGTTTTTCCTCAGGATGATGGCATCTACCAGCAGGACAATGCAAAGTGTCATACTGCTGGCTGTGTATGTGCATGATTTGAAGAGCACTAGTATGAGCTTAGCTGTTCTCTCCTGGCCAGCAAACTCACCTGACTTTAATCCAATTTAGAAACTGTGGGACCATCTTAATTGGGCTGTTCAAACCATGGATCCCCACCCGCATAATTTAGCACAGCTGGCCATGGCACTGGAGTTGGCATGGCTCAACATCCCAGTGAACAACACATTCAGGAACCTAATTGACTCTCTTCCTGCACATCTCACAGCAGTCCGCTCTGCGAAAGGTGATTATTCTGGCTTTTGACAGATGGTCAAAAGGTCACATTTATGTGACTGTACTGTGTAATTAACCTTTAAAGTTCCTGATTTATATGATGTGGAAGTTTAGTGAGGGAGATACACTCACTGGTGTGTCATCACCTGACCATAATTTAGAATGATATAATATGTTACTAATTGCCAATGATTCTTATTGTGCTTTAAAAAATCAATTGCACTGAGAAATTTTTTTTCCAGGGAATTCTGTTGTCCTCTTCTACCCTGCTACAGAAACCCTTGAGAAAGGTAAGTAATTATGGCTGAACTTGTTTGTGTAATGTCTTGTGTGTGTCAATCACTGTTTATATTTCCCCACAGGCTCCCCCCTTACCACAGCTGACCAGCCCTATCCTTACCCTTGCATTTGTGAGTACCTCCTCTAGTGCCCAACTTTTGTTATTTAAATGAATAAACTCTCATATATGACCTGTTCTTTTTTTTTTCCAGCTGCATTTCCCACAACCTTAGGTCAATATGGCCATACCCTGTGCCAAACCCCCTCCTCCATTTCTTCTGTACACAGAGATGGTAAGTGGATAACCAATCCTCTTTGTTCATTTACACTTAAGGCAATTGTTAAAATAAAGTCTATTTCAGTTGTTTTTATATCAACCAACATAATTCATTTTAAATGTAGATGTAACTGGAAACAAGACACAGTAAATAATACTAATAGAATAATTAGTTTTGCTTTTGGTTTCAGAATATTTTCTTCATAAAGTACAGTAATACCTCGATCTTATGTAATAGGTGGGACTGAGGGATTACCTTATAAGTCTTAAGTATAATTTTGCATATAAATTATTTTTAGTTGAAGCCAGATATGAAAGAAAATGAAAATTTAGAAAAAAATATTTTGTAAAATCTTAGATAACACATAAACAAAATCACAAACTTGAGTTATTTTGATGTAGATTGTTTCATAAAATCTGCCTGCTCAAAGATGTTTTTCTCCCACAAATTTTTATTGTTGTATGCTAATAAGTTTTTTTATTCCTTATTTTGTCGTAAAAATATACTCCTAATTGGAGTCTATTTTCTAAAATTTGGAACCCTCTTTCAATAAAGCTGTGGCCTTCTGTCAAATTATCAACTGTCATTTGATCTTCTGATTGTTCAATCTATGATGGGCCTAAAGACTCAAGTTCTTCAATATCTTGCTCTTGCATTTCTATGAGCTCATTTTCTTTCTTTCTTTTTTTTGGTGTAGAAGAATCAGTTCCACTTCATTCAGATGACATAGCCATCTCTCAAATTCGAGTTGATATAATGCATGTAACAAACAGGATATAAAAATTATTACATATGGCTCTGTACACAAGAAATAAATTGCACAAAATAAATTATTATGGCTAAGCATTCTTTCCACACAATGTATGCAAAATGTACATTAGCTAAACAGGAAGCAGTGAGGGAGTAATGAAGTTGTGTAGTGCTGAAACAACAGATGAATTGATGAGATTTGAAAATCACGGAACTTGGGATTCACATAAGTGAGGTATTACTGTATAAGTTTTTACTTATAAAATATGAGAAAATTTTTCACTTCATTTGAAACATACAAATAAGCTAACTGTATTTGATATTATTGGTATAGAATGCCTTCCCTTGTTTCATCCAAAATATGTTGCTGCAAATTGTTTGAATTGCATAGTGATTTCAATGATGCCAATTTACTTTTATTATTCCCTTTTACCTTTGTAAACTACTATTCCATCTACTGATTTTGTTTACAATTTAAAATAATTTTTCTGTTTCTGGTTCTAATTTTTTCAATTACATAATGCATTCAAAGAAACAATTGATAAAATTACTGTTTAATTCAAATATAAAAGTATTTTTTAATGGTAGTATTATATTCAAAAATAAACTTAAGAGGAGCAAAATTAACATTACTATTTTTATGAAATGTGTTAAAAATATGTAAAAATTCCCTGCTCATTTCCTTTGCTTGTATTTTAGTCTCCCCCCTTCTTATTTTCCCCTCCAGTTGTGAAACTCTTGATCTTGTCTATAAAATATGTAAAACATTTTATAACAATGCTAATAAAAAATAAGCAAATGTTCGATGAATAAATAAGTAGAGTGTGACTTTTTTTAAAAAATTATTAAATGGATTCATTAACTTTTTATCTATTCTGAATTTTATTTCAATTCAATTGAAGATGTATTAGATTCTTTCCAGGGAATATATATGAATTTCTTTATAATTTTAGATATTGCAAGTATTTGCTCTGAAAAAAATTAGGCTATGAAATCTGGAATGTATTCAAAGAATTAGTGTTAATTATTTATGCTATCATGTTGTCAGCCGTGAACCCAATTTATACTAAACTAATGCAAAACTCATAAGAACAACACAAATTCACCATTTTATTTCAAGAGAATTCTATCAACAACTTTTTATTAACTTGTTGCCAAAGACGAGATACAAAAGTAGCTCATTCAAAATATTACATCATGATGTCACAAATGATTAATTTAATAATGTTACTGTGTGACCCTGACACATGTAATGAAATTAAAAAAAAATTTTTTTTGATCTATCTACCTTCATGTTAGAAACTCATAATTTAGTATGGAACTTGCTATAAGTAAAAACTGAAACTTTTTTTGCTAAGGCTCTTGGCTGTGTTTAAACCTTTTAATGTAATACTAATTATTTTTTCTACTATAATTTTGGTGGCCACAGTAGCCTAATGGTTATAGTTAGGAGCTCATGACCAACAGATCATGAGTTCGAGTCCCAGTGGCACTGAAGTTCTGATGCATATTAAATCTATTTTGGCTAAAAGTTCTTACTTGGTGTGGTGTGGGGCAGTAGTTTGGCTGCTCAAATGTTGTCACTTGACAGTTGTTAAAAATTTTGAGGTCCATCGCCAATGACCCTCATTTTCCTTTATTGTCTAATGTTAATGAATACTCATTCTGATATTTTTGGAACATTTTGAATCATTTTTTTCCAGCTAATTACGATATCTTAGTTCTTTTTTAGGTCAGTTTTAGCAATTTTCTCTTTATAACAGGTATTAAAAATACAGATTTTTAAAGAATAAAAACTTTATATATATATATGACATCTATTCCTTTTAATATTTGTTTTCAATTATTAAAAAAAATGTGCAAAAATCTTTTTTTTCTTATTATTATTAACTTGCTATAATAAAAAGTAATATACTCTAACTGGTGAAAGATTTTAATTTTTGGTGATTTTTAGTACTTTAATCTACATATAATATATACAGTTGACAGTAGAATTCTGAAAAATGTTTCTTTTCTTTGATGGAGAAATAAAAATGTTTCTCAGCAACTTAACTCCTTCTCATCTTATTTCATATATTTCAATCAAGTTAAAAAATTTATCATCAATTGATTTTAATTCTTCTAAAAGTGCTTAACATTGTTTAGAATAGTTTGTTTTTCATTATTCTCTAAAATGTAATCATTGAAAGCTTCTTGTTCGTTTTTTTGTGTGTGTAATGGAAGCATCTGTGCTTTGTGGTGTGAGTTCGAAACCATTGTTTCCAGGACTGAGTTGGAAGTTTTCGATGCGTTTAGGTCCTGATGGATGTAATCTCTTCATCTACCACTTGCCACCTGAGTTTGGAGATGCCGAATTAATGCAGATCTTCGTGCCCTTCGGAAACATTGTCAGTGCCAAGGTCTTTGTTGACAGACTCACACACCAGAGCAAGTGTTTTGGTAAGTGTCTTTTATTCTCTTGTGCATAAATATCTTGTGCTCTCCCTTAGAAATATGTTATTTAATGCCAAAATATTTTTTTTCTTTCTTCTGAAGCATTGATGAAATACATAAACAAATGGAGTTTTTTAAGGTACATTTTCTTTAAAAAAAAAACCTTGTGATTAATAATATATCTCATTATATTTTTTAAAAAATATTTCTATTAAAACTATTATAACCTTGGAGAAATTTACATAACAATCTAATGTGAAATGGAATTCATTGTTTCATTAATGCTTTTGTATAATTTAAATTTTAAGAGATCAATTATTATTGTATCTGACTAATTTTATTTCACTTATGCTTTTTAGGTTTTGTAAGTTATGACAATCCGCAGAGTGCTCAGGCTGCCATTCAAGCTATGAATGGATTCCAAGTTGGTACAAAAAGACTTAAAGTGCAACTCAAGCGACCCAGGGAATCGGGACGACCCTACTGAACTATTAGGTGAGTGAATCAGCTTGAATGTGACCTTTAAGGGGTAAACCTTTGTTTACCCCTTAAGTGGGGGATAAAATGTTTTTTATAATTTGCAAAATAAATTTTATATCTACATTTTGTGTATCATATAAAGATATTTGTGGTTGAAAATTTATTGGTCAAATTTTACTCAGATGACATGAATTGTAACTATTATTGTGATTTGAACATATTTACAGTATAATATATTTTTGAAATTTATCACAATAACTTTCTAGATTGGATAAAATGGTTTTATTTTAGCATTAAATGAAAAAATACTTGGCACCTTCTTGCATTAGTAGATTCTAAACAAAAACAAATGAAACCACCTTCTTGTAATAGAGTTTTCCTCTATGTGTGGTTCTTCCATTAAACAGGAAATGATGGAAATTTTACTGTTGGCCCTTTGGTGGCTGGAGAAATAATCTGCTCTCACCTTTGGCATCCTCACATTTGTATTCAGCCTTGAAAACTGAAATCACTTTCCAATTTAACAGTATCTGAAATATTTTTGAAAAAAGAGAAGGGGATAAAGTTTTCAAGTTCTAGACTAAAATACACCATGGCTTCATGTGGTCAGCTGCTGTAGAGGTGCATCCTGGATCTTTGTGCTGTCCTACTTTCTCCACCTGGTTCAAAGAGCTTTGGCCTTTTATTTAAATCACTTCCAAACTGCATATGTTGTGTGTCAACAGGATCATTAAGGTTGTATGTTTGTGTGTTTTTCCTCTTCTTGAATTCTGAGAATATTCTTTCTTGCTTATTCTCTGGTGCATTAATTTCTTGAAGAATTTTAACTACCTTCATATCCACTCAATTTCACATTTTGATATGAATGAGGAGTAAAAGAAAGTGCTTTCATTGTACTTATGCTAGTTGTGCTGTTTAGGACTTGTTGTACATGCTTGTACCATTTGGTAGGCTCTTTTATAGACAATTTTTGAAAGAACTGAAATAGAAAATCATAGGAACTTCTTCCACATGTCCATTTCCTCTTTGCGGCACCATAATGCGATTGGATGCTATATGCCAAATATTCTCTTGTATACAGAAATCTTCAAATTTCTTAGAAATAAAAGCTCAACCTTTATCTGTTATTACTCTCAAAGGATTTCCAAATGTGGCTTATTGTAACTTCAGCTTCTGCCATTCAACAATAGTAAAAATGTTATTACAATTTTTTTGTTTATTGATGGTAATGGTCCAGTAAATTCAATATGAAGAATGCTCAAAGGAATGGGTTAAGAATATAAAAGTCCATCTTCAGTAGGTTTTCTGTTTTAGACCCTGTGAAATGTCCCTTGCAATGAACATTTGATACAGCTCCAATGCTTCAGGTACCACTAGCTCACTTCCACTGCCTTACTTATATAGTATGGCATTTTTAATTACAATAATTCTTGGTTGCTAACTCAATAAAAAATTTCAGTAATTTGAAGCTGATATAATTCTTCAGAGTAAACTAACTCAGGCAAAGTTTGGCAGTGAAATTTCATGTCGAGGAGGCACAATATGAAAACAGTTTCTCTAAACACATATATTTTATTCTTTAAATAAGTAAAGTCAATCTGCTCGCCACTGGAGCAATTAAAACAATAAGTTAAAAAAATATAATTCTCAGAAAAATAACACAACCAGACTTTGGTTAACTGGTTCGAACCCCTCTTTCAACTCTCTAACTTCAAATAGATCGAAACATCTTTAAAAAAAAACGAAGCAACAAACCGGTTGCACACATCTAATATGCCTTCAGTCGAAGAGCCCAATCATTTCTCACATTTCGTCTGAAACCGACGATCCTCTCCCAACCAACCCCGGTCTCCTTAAATACTTACATGAGCCAAGTTAGTTAAATCTACATTGCAGCCATTGCCAACTACAAATCTCGAAACTCGCAAAACGGTCGGGTTTGAATCAGTTTATTTACTTGAGATCATGGTGCGTGGTTGGAAAAACTTAAGGACACCATAAAAATTCGGATCCTAAAATAAAAATTTTTTTTCAAATGTCTAACAGAAGAACCCACCACTATTTTGTACAGCAATTTTGGCAGTAACTTCTTGAGAGCCAGTTACCATAATGACAAATATTCTGCTCAATGCTTGGACATGTTTTATCTGTTGTCAAGATCTGTGGACTACTACGTATTCAAACTCTTCTAGCATCAAAGCACATCTCATCACTTTTAAAGTAAAACCCTTTTTAAACATGGTATTTTGAAAGATATCAGTAACTTTTTTTCTATCTTGGACTCCAAGAAATAGCTTCTAAATTTCTTTATAAATCCTATTATGACCATAGCTTGATAATTTTTCCTGTTGATAAATAGTCTTTTTGCTCATAAAATGAACTGGATGAAGCTGTCCATCTTTGGATTTCTGCAACAAAATAAGAGTCAAAACCCTGTTTGCTTGCATCTGTATGCAATTCTAGTGTGACTCCCTGTTTAAAAATATGGAGAACATAATTGGTAGACAAGATTTTTCAATTTTGTAAAAGCTTTTTTTTTTGTGTGTGTTCTTGTCTGAAAAGAAATTCTGCTGAGTTGTGAAGGTCATTCAGTGGCTTGGCAAACTTTCTGAAGTATCCCATCAAATTCAGGAAACTTTAAGTAAATTCAAAATTTTTTGACCTGATCTGCCCTAACTTTTAAAGGAAAGGGACATATCCTATTTGTGCAGGAACATAAACCCATTGTGAAAAATTTTGATTCACTTAAATCATCTAAAACCTCCTATATATTAGCCGTAGTAAATGAATCTTTAATAAGTTGTCTGAAATTCACACATGAACATTAAGCTGTACTTTTTTTTTAACACAAAACATGAAAGTTTAATAATTCCATCCCTTAACCATTCATCCGTTTGTTCTATGAATGAAATTCTGGAACGTTTTGATGCCTGCATTTCATTTTTTAATAAAATATTCATTTTTGTAACTACTCGATGATTTGTCAGGCTTCTCAACCAGACTTAAATAGCTGATCATTCTGGGCAGCCTCCATCATAGCAACTCCACTCTGTACCAATGCATCCTAACTTTTTCTGTCTTAAACTGAATGGGTTAGATTTGTCCTGCCCACTCCAAACATGATAATATTTTTCTAAGTCAAGGTCTTTTCGCCCACTATAAAAGCAATAATTACATTTTAATAAGATTATTAATTTTCTGTAAAAGGGTATTTTGAAAGTCATCAAAATCTCATGAGTAGAGATAAAGGTTTGAAAGAATTAAGTCCTTCTACTAAACTCAATGTAATACAATTCATTTTTGTATCTGTAATTTTTAATCAAATCAGAAACAGTATTATGCATCTCTTCGTTTTATTTTTTAAATTTACATTCTTCTCCTGCATGATTGTGGAAGTAATAGAAAAAAAAAAGAATGATTACTGCTTTACATTCTCTTTTCCTCATTTGCAGGGTGGAATTGTTGACCAATGATAAATCTTACAAAAATTTCACTGTATCTTACATAATTTTAAGGGGGAAAAAATTATCTGTGTGCACATGAAATCTCAGCTCGAAAAAAGGGTGAATTCTTACTTCACTCTTTTCATATCAATAGTGTTGCCATTTTAGAACATGTGTTGCTTAGTTTGGCGATGAAAAAATATTCAGCATCAAGGTGTGAACCAAAATAAGATTGTACCAGACTTTCCTCTATAAAAATAAACTTAATCACATTCTTTTACCAATTTATTAGGTTTAAACTAATTTTGGCCTTCCCAAATACTAATAAGCTTCTCTGGTTTTGAAATCTAAGGTTTCATTTAATCTATCTGAAATCATAAGATCACATAATTTTTTTAAAATCTTCAACTTCGCTCAGTTGGCACTAGTGATCAAATGTCTCACTTGGATATACAGCAAAAATTTAACATGCAGCTCATTAGAATAATAAAATCACCTAAACATTTATGCAGTTTTGATCTATAAATTCCTTTAAGACTTAAATGATCATAATTCGCGATTTCTTGCTTGGTAGCATAATTTCGAAAATAACCTTTTTCTCCTGACAAATTGATATTTCCGATTTCAATTCAACGATACATTTTTAGAATTAAAAACTTTTTCAAGGGATTGAAAAATCAAATGCAGATCATCTGGTCTTTGGGGGAAAGATATCGTTAATGTCAAATGCTTTTTATCAAATTTTTCTAGCTGAGTGATGCTTGTTCAAAATTTGTAAGCACAATGTGATTTGAAATTTCACATGATGATTGCAATTTAACTCTCTAGAGCAGGGATGGCGAACCTTTTTGAGACGTGGGTCGAATTTTGTTCATAATTTTTTAGTACTAGCTCGTGGGTCCTGCCCATTTGCACCAGAGTTTAGCTTAAAAATTTTTAATAAGGTATTTTTAAAACTAAAAATCTTTAAAAAATTCAATTGGCTTAACGAGTAAAATTGGCAGTGGTTTGATGATTTGAAAATTTTTAGTGGGGTTAAAAATTCTTTAGCCTTTAGTGTGCAAAGGGCAATAAGTGTTTGAATGAAAAGAAGTAACGGAAAAGGCATACAATATATATTATGAAATATTATTTATTAATATATACATATATATATATAAGTATAACAGAATTGATTATAAAGTATATAATGAAATATCTTTTGCTGTTTAATTTCAGACAGTTTTTTAATATTAGGTTCATATTTCGTATTCATTTGCTTAACGCATTTTGCAGTTAATGAATTCCCTGTCAAGTCCATTTCTATTAGAAGATTTTTCAAAGTTCATTGAAGAAAACAATTTTTGACACGAATATGTGGACCCAACCATTGTCGAAAGAGCACATTATAACTAGTGCTTTCATTTATATAAAATTATTTGGTAAGGAATCCCATACACGTTTCATATGATATTTTCAATTTTTACTGTGGAATACATATTCACAGAGTTTTCCTTCTACTTCAAAAATCAAGTCTTCAGATTGTGTTTTCCACATTATGCTGCTTTGAAATTCAACTGACTCCATTTGTAAATTATCGATACCTAGCCACATAAATTCGGTTAACTTCATTGTTTCAAATTCTGTTTTGTATGGATATAAAATAAAGTTAAATGTATTTTCTAAACTTTTAAATTGATTGAATCTTATCTTAAAAGCTTATTTATTTAATAAATAATCATTACATATTTTTAATTGCATTTTTTAAATGGGAATGGAGTTTTCAAAATTATTGAGTTTTGAAAATATTTTTGTCACTGAGGAAAATACTTCGTGGTTTTCATTTCCAAATCCTTAGTAAAGATGTAAAATTTCGTCATAAATATTTTTATGTTTTCAAGAATTATTGAAAAGTCCATTCTTTTGAAGTTTTTATTCAGTTCATTAAAATGCTGAGGGATGTCGCATAAAAACATTAAATCATTTAACCAATGTATATTGGGTAATTCATCGAAACTATTCTCTTTTTCAATTAAAAAAAAGCTTAAATAAAAATTTTAGCTTAATAAATTTTAAAATTTTTTAGCTTAAATAAAGCTTTTAGTAACGTTACAAAGCGATTAAGGACTTGACCGACACTAAGCCATCGTACATTGTTGTATGTAAAATTCCCTGATTATTGGCATTCTATTTCCTCTAAGAATTGTGCTAATTGCCGCTTATAAAGAGCTCTTGTGTTTATGAAGTTGATTATTTTTATTACAACTGACATTACACTGGAAAATGTTTTTAAACCATGCTTCGCACAAAAAACTTGCTGGTTTACTTTACAATGAATTCAATCAGAAAATGTGAAATAAGCACTGAATGCAGAAGTGTGTGAATACTGAGGGGAACTACTTTGAAGGGGATAATGTCACGCAGAACTGATTCTGTAAGCGTACAATGATTTACTGGACCAGTCTCGTTTTTTTTTTTTTTTTTGTGTCACTCGACGTATGTACGTAAATTCCCTTTTTCTTTCCAAATTACACATATAACTGTTTTATTCCTTTCAATCACACCTTATTTGTCATACCATTCAGCTTGATATGGCATGGAACTTGTATGGCTTATTTTTAAGTTTTTAATCGTTGTCGTAGTACAGGTGAATGGTCATATTATGTCCAATATGTTTAGGTCATATTTATGATACAATAACTTGAGAATAAATTCTGTATTAACGTACCTGATATACATACACATCAATACACATTAATTTTAAATACGTTCGAAATGGATGGCACTAAGTTCAACACTGGTTCTGATTGGTACAGGCGTGCCTTGAACTGCGAGCCCAAAATTTCTAGTATCGAGAATTACAGAGATACGAGTGGCGCACATTGACGCCTCAAGAGGTGAAACAGGTGCTATAGAAGTCTCTTTCTACAAACATAACTGAAAATAATCTTACATAAGGGCATTTTATCCGAAGAAAGTGCTGTAAATATGGTTATTTGCTTTGGTTTGTCGATATTTTTCTTTAAAAAAATTGTGAGTAAAATTATTTACTTTATTTGATATTTTGTAAACACACTGTTTTATTTCAAATATTACATACTTTCATATACATTTGTTGTCACGTACGTAACTTTGGAACTATAATGATCATACTGAAGGTTATAGACAGCATTTAAAATACAGTGATTGAAAAAATACAAATAAAATATAAATAATCCACAAAAATTAAAATTTTTTAAAGAAGCCACATAAATAAACAAGTGGTTGCTTAGCGATCGTGGGTCAGTTAAAAAGGGGTCATAGGTTCGCCATCACTGCTCTAGAGCTCGATCTCCTTCACAAGTAGAGCTAGTTTTATCTTTTCTAATTCTAAATTTGACTGCTCTGACTTGCAGCAATTTTCAAGATATGTTTTGTAAATATCGGCACTTTCAATTGATGTTCTTATTTAAATCACTTTCGCTTCAGCTGGTACAATTTGACCTTCCTCCTCAATGATTGAAACAAAGCTAATTAAGACGTTCTTTTCTATTAATATACAATTACTAAAAAAAAAAGAAGTTGCTTCAATTTTTGGAAGAATTTTATCTTTTTGAATTTGTTACTGGCTTCTTATACATACATGTTTTTCATCCAATTTACTATTATGAAGAAGAAATATAAAGCTAACACTTACTATTTGCTGCAATTTTATCAAATTAATTTTCAACATCTGTCTTATTCATTATTATTTCATTTAGTGTTATGGAATATCGAAAACGAATTAAGAGTGATGTCCTCTTTTCTGATAGGTGCCAAAGTGAATCATCCTCCAGCTACAGTCTGGACCTGGAGGAAGTCATATCAGCCAATCAGATAATTTATTGGAGAGGACGTCCTTCCTGTACATAACCATCCTCCTCTCCTTGTGAATATATCACTATCACATATACAAACATATATATATGTATCTTTAGGTGAACTTTTATTGATATTCTATTGCCCTAAGCATATCATTGATAGATTTTTCCCCATAATTAATCATCTATGAAAAATCATTGCATAAATCAGATTTTTATTTTTTTATTGAGAACTTTCAACAATAAGTTGCTTGATTTTTTTTCTTACTTGTTTTTAATGAGAGAATTTTAATGTAGTTTTATCAAAAAAAAAAAAGAAAAAAAAAGGAAGTTTTTAAATAACCTTGAGAGAGAAAGAAAATGTATATTTATAGAAGATTGGCTAAATTTTAAATACTTCCTATGCATTAAAAAATTTTTTTTCCTGTTTTTTAAATTGTTTGAGAAATGGTTTAATGCAAGAAAATTGTTTATTTCTGTATAAAAACATATTTCTCTACTTTTATATGGTATTTAATACTGGATATGCAAGCAGAAAATATTTTGAAATTTTCTAAAACTAATATACAAAATTGCAAAAAGGGTTCCTAGAAATATTTGGGTAGCATTTGAATAATTTATAGCACCAAATTTGTCTGTCTACAAGATTAAGTATAGTTCTTCCTTGGAAGAAATTTTGTTTTATTTTCTAGGATTCAGTAGTTTTAAATTTAATTTTGCAACACATTGGCATTTTTCTTTTTTTCGTAACATTGCTGGTGACCCATTATAATTGTTCCTCCCTCCTAAAAAGCAAATTTACGTGCTATAAATGTCAGACTCAACCATTCAGAAACTTTGGATTTAATTGATATAAATGTCCATGAAGTTGCTTGTCTCAAAAATTAATTAACCTATTTGAAGATCATTTGTTTAGTTACAGTTTAGTAATTGTATATGATCTAATGATTGCAAGCCTTTTATTTAATTTAGTTTAAATGCTAAACAGTTTACATTTTAGAAAAACTTTTGTTTCTTTGATTTAAATGACAAAAAGTTATGAAGTAATTATTTAAAATATATGTCACGTGATTCAAGTATTTTTTTAACATCTGTATGTTATTTATCATTGTTATGAGCTTTAATGAAGCAGTTCAAAATAATCATGGACGCTACTGAAATAGTATAAATTTTAGATTTTCAACTTTTAATATATAAAACATTTTTAAGTTAAAACATGATATTTAAGCTTTTAAAACATGAAGCTTTTAGTTTTGCTGACATGCTTAAAAGTTATTAGTAACTTTTGAGCATGCAAACATGTAACATTTTTACAACGAAAGTAATTTTATAATATTTAAAAAAGATAAAACAATCTAACATTTAGATTATATGTTTAATGAAAATTGCTTTCTTCGAAAACTATTCTTGCTCAGAAATGTATAAAGTTTGCATTTTCATTCATCATTTTTATAAATTTGGATACCTAAATCTTAAAATAAATTTGGATTTATCTTTCTTTATGCTTGTTGATAAAAGTTGGCATAACTTTATATCCTTCTTTTAAATTTTGATATGCATAAAAAAATACAAATTGATGTAAGTTTTTTTTTGTAAATTAAACATTTCTAATAAGGTGCTGTCAGTTAACTAGTAAAAAAAAAAGAACCCTCATCACGAAATCATTTTAGATATTTCATTTGTGGTTTTATTATTTATGGACATAAATAAGAATTGATGAAATTTGGTAAATATTTTTTAATTAGGTGTTGAAAAGGAGATTGGATCTAAATATTTTATTACTACTAAAATTTTGTAAAAATGTGGGATTTCACTTTTTATTTAAATTTTATCTTAACATTCCATGTTTATATAAAATTCTTGATGCATTTAAATTTACCTCATTAAACAATTAATGAAAAATATCTGCGCTGAGCTTATACATGCATGGGCATCCTTAAAATGTAAAGCCATGTTGAACAATATAAACCAAATTAGAATTTTGACTAAATATGTTGATGAGAATTTTAAAAAGGAATATTTATAAAAAAATTTGCAAAATTAGGTTGAAGCAACATATATTTATTTCACGAATATCTCTGAGATTTTAAATGAAAGAAATTTCTATATTTTGGAATCTGTCACTGTAAAAATACCCTGTAAATACGTTGCTTCTGAATTTCATCAAAAAAAAATAAATAGCTACTTTTTTTAAGGAATAAAGTTTAATGTATTTCTTAAACCTCTATGATATTTATTGTGTAGCTTGCAGAAGCATGCTATGTGTTAATCTTTTCATTTTTAGTTCTACTTTTGTAAAATTTTAAAAGGAAGTAAAAGCAAAATCTTAAAATTCCTTCTGCAAAAACTATTTTAATACAAGTGTTGTGTAATGAATCATGCAACTATGACTGCCTCTCTGGCTAAAAGATGCTTATGTAGATAATAGGGTATTTGTGTAGTATCGCAACCATGTGGATAGACGTCGCCAAAGTAACAGGGAATTCCTATAGCCTTCTGTCTGGTGAAGCATGTGTGATGTCTATGAATCAGAGGAAATTGAAAACCCAAAACAGGAAACTTTCCTGTCTAATCTAATCCTTAAAGAAGGTAGTGGGAGACACTATAATCTATTTTTTAGTGTTAGTCTGTTAATGAAAAAATGGACTTCAAGCGTGGAACTCTCCATCATATTTCATAAATCTGGGGGTTTGTGTTTAAATGCAACATGTAAGAAGAAGAAGGCAAATTGGAACGTTTCCATCTTGATTCACATCTATAGAACTCCAAGATGAGAATAAACTAAAGCATGGAAGAAAATATTAACGGGTTAGTAAATTTCCACCCAAAGAAAAATACAGAATTTGCCTGGCAATTAAAACTATAACTTTATCTTAGCCCTGTGTGTGTAAGCATGCATGTAATAACAATAAGAGAAACTTTTTCGCTTTCTGAATCTTCAACTGTAAAATAATGACCAAAGTTTCAACAATGTGACTGCGATACTATACAAATACCAAGAGTAGTTTAACATAAAAAGAAAAAAAACAACCTATGAGCTTTGAAGGTTTTGAAGCAGCTAAAGAATTTTGTAGTCTTTTAAAGAAATTGATCTGAAGAATGTTAATTGCTCCTCCTATCATAGTTTCTCATTCCATTTCAAAAGTTGTGTTTGGAGCAATTTTTTTTTGTTACTTCCAAAAGTATCGCTTTTATAATTCCTAAAGGTGCTACATTCTCTTCCAAACGCACATAGTTTTTATTTGTCAACCCTTAAGAATATCAATGACAATACTGGTATCCACTGACATTTTTCTAAATTGGAAAAAAAAATCAAGTATAGAAGTCTAGATATATTGTAACATTAAAAATTCTTGTTGCGAGAGAGACCTTCAGACATTTGCATGTATTTAGGGCCAAGGCAATCCTGTCGACTCATCAATGGCGTACAATGTCGAGTTAGGGCCATCTCCTCCTCGACCCATCGCCAGTATTGCTCTTACTCTTGACTGCGCTCTGTAAAGTCATTTTCAGAAGGTCTTCAAGTTAATCTTATGGATCGCCGAAGAAAAACTGACGTGTTCAGTCTGTTTTAAAATTTTTTTTTATAATCTGGTAAAATGAAATGGAAGAATTGCGTGCTTGTTAGGAGAGAAACACAGTGCAAAGTAAATACGTTTTCTAAAGGAAAGAATAAAATACATTTTCCTCACGTTAGTAGCAGTATGTGTCTACCAAATTTCTCAAAAGATTTTGTAATAATAAATCTCTTCTTACCCCGAAATTTTTTCCTTCGATTGGCCTTGTCTTAAAAACCTCGCCTAAATAAATAAAAAGGTGAATATTTTCCAAATCTAATTGAACGTCGGGTCCTCAAGGGTTGGCTTTCTCTGTATAAAATAAATTGAAAATTTTTCATGTGTAATAATATACTTTTTGTTAGTATCAATGCATACGTATTTTCAATTCATTAAACAAAATGTGAGAAAATATTTCTTTTGTTAATCTGGACAATGAATGAAGCTGGTTTCCAATGCAAGATCACTTGGGGAAAAGTGTTCAAAAGTAGTGTTAAAACTGAATTTCTAAAAATGCCATTGTATAAAAATTCCTATGTATCTGTGGCTCTCTCCAATCTGTACATACAATTCTAAGGAGAGAAAAAAATGGCCATTTTTATAAAATATATCATTGATAAACTGTCCAATATGTATTTTGAATATTCTACCATTTGGCATTTGAATCACTGTAATCTGATGTAATTCAGTGAAAATAAAGTTGACGATAATATTTTTGAGTTTTCATTTTTTCCAGCATTTTATATGTCTCTCTTTTTCTTCACCTAAAATAGATGTTAAATGTGCCACACACTTGCAATCCATTCCATTCTGCTCGCATTATGACATTTATTTTCCCTTCAAGTTCCTCTTTATAAGGCATTATTGTGTAAAACAAAATGTAGTGCCGAAATGGGATGCGGTTGTTGCGACATCTTTTTTCTTTGTATTAAATATTTTATTAACAAAAAATAACAAGTAGAAAGAAATATTGTAGGAAATAAAAGCGAACAAAATTCATCTTCAAGCATTCTCTTGTTAGATGACGTTTTAGAACACAATCCAAAGAGATTTGAAATAAATTCTCTTTAGACACCGCTGTGCGCTTCCAGAATTGTAAGTCGATTGATTCAAAGCTAGTACAATCTGTATAAAGTATAATTATAAGGAACGAAGACAGTCCAATTTTATCGAAACGCTGAATTTTAAATTAACTAAAAAATATTAAACTATAAGAATGACATGCAATTTATAAAGAGATATATTTAAAAAGAGATTCGTTTTTAGGAAAACTGTTTTTTTTTCTTCAAATGGAAGACGAGCGAAAGTTTTATAATGAAATAAAACTTTTTCCCTACCCAATTTATATACTGGTATAATGTATAAAATATGATAATATATATATAAGGAGATACAGTTAAAACACAAGATGCCAGCAGCGTAACTGTTGGAATTTTACATTCCAACGCGATGCACATGTGTATATTAGCCTGTTCTTCAGCTTTTGTAGGTGTTCGGTACAATAATTCAAACCACCTTAAAAGCCCGCCCGTCATTCCACAGAAAGGTGTATTTAAAAAGAAATCAAGATTTTTTTTTTTTTACATGCATGTGTGACATGATCTCCTTTTTGTTCAGACTTCTCCCCAAAAGACTCTTTCCTACAGAAATATAGCTTCGCCAAATCACATGAATAACGCTAGAAAGTAACACTAATAAAATATTGAAAAAAAGCAACCTAAAATAATTATAAAATGTATGGCTATCCAGAAGTTATTCTAACATAGCGATGTCAAACAAAATATCTTGTGCTTAATTCTCACGCATAGAGGAAGGCAATCAAAAAATGCATCACATTTAATTCCTGAATCAAACGGTACTGCATTAAATCAGGGAGACGCAAGTTTCAATAACCTTTACCAGACTGAGATTCCGCATCAATGCCCAACAAGCAAAGGATGCAAGCATGGAATTGTTTTAAAACATAGCAAGCTTCACAATTCTAAAGGAGAAGGAAACATATCGAAATAAAGTTAGAAGGTTTCATCCTATTACCAAATAGAATAGATGTGAGAAGGATCATTCCCATTCCAAAAATTGACAAAGAGCAAGCAATATGTGTTATTGTACTTAAAATGTCCGCATCAACTTTGTATGTGTCAGAAATTTCTAAAATAGGAGCAAAACTTATCAGATGATGGCAAAAGTCTTGTACAGGACTTGAGCCAATAAAACTATAAATGCATGTGTTACGTCCGTAAAGTATGGTTTGGTTCCTAGCGTCGCTAATCACTATACCGGATGGGACCATTTTCCTTTCCCATCACAATAGGAGTACCATCTGCAGCACAAGATGTTATATACTAGCTGGCCTACCCATTATTCGCTCGGGTGAATTGAAAAATTAAATGTTACAGATTGAAGAATAAACAAATTTTTAATGAGTTAATATTACGTGAGTTGCAAATTAAAAAAAAAAAAAAGCTTTGCATATCTCAGCTGAATAAAAAAACATATTTGTTAAATTTTAAGCCTGTAAGTCTAATAGCTGATAAAAAGGATTTTTTTAAAATTTATTTAATTAGATCTGGTAGACAAAATTATTATTATTTTTACTTTTACAAAGTCGAAGCATCGAAACTGAACTTGGAATATCAAAATTGATTCCAAATTAGAATCTGAGAGCAGTGATAATGACAAATAATATATTATGATTGTTCTGTTAATTGCGAATTTTATGATAATGATATTTCAGACATCTGTATGCCGATTACATCGATTTAGGCTTAACTACACAAAACCCTCCGTATGCACGTATTTGCGTCCTTCGTCCCGAAAGGGTTAAGGGACGTTATAGATGTATATTACTGTTTTAAAACTATTTGACCTACAGAATTGAAATTTGGTAGACCCGTATTTTTCATGGAGTCAAGATCAGCTACAAAAGGAGTTTTACCAAAGTTAAGAAAAATGAAATGTTCCCGTTTTTGAACTGTTATACTCAGACTTGAAATCTTGTAGACATGTTTCTTTTGTTGAATATAGATTCGGAAATTGACTCTTATCAAGCGGGGTTTGGGGAGGGGTATTCATAAAAAATTTTCGTTATCGAACTACTACTTACTGTAATGAAGTTTGATATGCAGGTTACTTTTGTTGAATGCAAATCCGCTAAGCAAGGATTTTACGAAAATCGACTCCTATGGGAAAGCGGAGGGATTTTTTGCGGAGTATTGATAAAAAAAAAATTCCCGTTTTCGAACTACTGGACCTACAGTAATGAAATTTGGTTTTCATCTTTCTTTCGTGGAATTGAAATTCGTTAAGAATGGGATGAACGGAAATCGACTCACAAAGATGGTTACTGGAGCGTATTGATGGAAAAAAAATTTCGGTTTTGAACTGTTAGATATAGATTTGAAATTTGACACAAGCATGTTTATTTTATTGAGTAGAAATCCACTAAAAAAAAAAAGAGTTTTGTGTAAACTTGTTTTATTTTATTATACTATATATATATAAACAGTATATATTCATACATACCCAGTGAAGCTGGCGGGTAATGACTAGTATACATTACTATAAGAACAGGGGTGGCCAACCTTTTTGAGAAGCGTGCCACAATCTGATAAAAAAGTTGCGTGTGCCACTTCCAACTTCTCTACCAAACTAAAAAATATACAAAAGTGAAAATTTTTTACTTATAGGCTTATTATGGATTATTTACACCAAAAACATATTTTTAAATCCAAGTTTTATATAGTAAAATGTAAAAAAAACAAAAACAAATGGTATAACAAATGAAACAAAAGTATAAACTTATATATTTTATTGTTGATAAATTTTTACAGGAACAATCAGTTAACTTAGATACAAAATAAAAATAAGTAACTCGAAACATTTAATTTTAAATGATTATTAAGCAGTCAGTACTTTCTTAATGTGGTTTTTGAATTTGCAGTTTTTTTACTGAATCATCTATATTTGGATTATAGTTCGTGAAGATGCTAACAAAATTAGGTGGTTCAGGTGCATTTCAGTTAATTTTGAGCGATATTTTGATTTAATTGCGTTCATAACTGAAAACATTTCCTCACAAACGTATGTTGATCCAAACCTACAACAATATCTGACCGCTAAATCATGTAAAATTGGAAAATTGCTTGGTGGCACAAATTTCCAAAATTCGATGTAATTCGGATCATTTGCGGTTAAAATAATTTCTTTATATTTGTTTTTCAGAGTAATATTGTGCTGTAGGTCAATAATTTCAATTTGTACCTGAGGTGGGTAACAATTAATGTCTTGAAGTGAAATCGAAAAAGGATTAGTGAAAAGCTCAGTATTTTTGTTATCTTTAAAATCCTCAAACCTGGCACTGAAAGAATCCTGCAAAATGGATATTAAATTTTTAAATCTATCATAGTTCAGAACATTACTAACTTTGGCAGATAATTCCTGCATGAATAGGAAATGAGTTAATTTTTTCTCCCCAAAATCCAGACAAAAAAAACAAAGGTTTGTTCACAAATGAAGATATATGACCAACTAGGGTAAGAAACCCCCCCCCCCTGTAATCTTAAATTTTAATTGTTTAAATTTTCCATTATATCGGTAAGAAAAGCTAAATCCCACAGCCAATTTTCACTCCTGAGGAGCGAGCATTTACTGGGCAATTCATCGTTTTCTTCCAGATATTCTAAAACACATTCCCTCAAACTCTAAAATCTCGCAAGTGAATTTCCTTTGGAAAGCCAGCGCACACTACAATGAAGAAGTAACTCGCCATTTCCTTCCGTTTCTTCAGTGAAAAGCGTACGAAATCTTAATCGATTCAGAGCACGAGCTCGTATTTTGTTAACAGAGCGCACCACGGGGTTAACAACGAAAAACTAAATTAAGTCTTTTGGCACAAAGAGCTTCTTGATGAATAATACAATGATACTTGAAAACTTTTCTTCTTAAATAATTTTCAAGCAATGCAACAAAATCTTTTATTTTGCCACCCATGCAAGGCGCTCTATCTGTGCAAACACTGTCTAATTTTGTCCATTCTACTTTGTTAACTTCACGATTACATTTTCAAGTTCCTTAAAAATGTCTTCACCTGCTAGTTAGCGCAAATCAAGTTCTTCCACAGTATCAAAATTATTGTTCGTGTAATGCACAAAGATGCTTAACTGCGCATTGTGTCTATGATATCACAGCTTTCATCCAAAGTTAATGAAAAATATTTGCAATTTTAAAGTCCAGAGACAATTTGTGTTCCAACATCCTGGCCCATGGTATCCATATGACGCTTGACGCTATTGTTAGACAAAGCTATTTTATCAACCATATTTTTGACATTCAGATCACTGACATTTTGGGCGAAAATTAAAAGGCTACTTTTTTTTATTATCTCCTCTCCATCAGAATATGGTTTTTTTCATGGGGGCTAACAACAAAGAAAGTTCATAAGAAGCCTTCACCATTGTTTCCATTTCGTCATTTCTCTTCTGGAACAAAGATTGTTGGCAGTTTAAGGATTTCTTTTTTTCTATTGATAAATTCCGTTTGCAAATTTGATCCAACAGGATATTTGCTGTTGAAATCACTATACTGTTGTTTGAAATGACGGTCCAAGTTAAATTTTTTTGGAACTGCTATACAAATTCCACATTTTAAACAAATAGGCTTGGAAGCATTTTAATGTGTTAACACGTATTGCTCTTCCCAGACAATTTTAAAATCACGAACTGCAATATCGTCTTCACAATTTCTTTTCGATGTCGAAGGTTTACTCAAAAACATATTGAAGTTAAAAATTTTAAACAACTACACTCAACGCTAAAATCTTAAAACAGTTTTAGAAAAGGAAAAAAGCTTAACGTCTTGCTTAACAGAGTTTAAAATCAACTGAGTCTGACAGCTAGAAAAAATTTGTCGCTGTTACGCTACAAATTTTCTAGGCTCCGAATCCAGTATTTTCATTAGTCGTGGATGAAAGTTCTCACCCTTCCTGCTTTATAAAGCAGCTACTTTGTGCAGATAGAATTACTTCTACCGTATCAACAATTGCTCTCCTAATATATTGCCGAATTATTTCTTGCCATTGCAGAAATCGTAAATAACCAACACCTTTGGAAAAACCTTTTTATCTGACATCACGCTGAATAACACTAACTACACTAAATTTAAAAATAAACACTAAATTTTTAAACTGCTAGGGGAATCTGAAATTCGAATAGAAATCCCAGATGTTAAAAATTAACCGCCCCCGAGAGAAAGCGACTTTTGGGGTAGATTCGACCGTCCGAGAGCGAGAGAGAATTTATTTGTTTTTAGTCTTACGTTACTCAACACTTTTCTCGGAACGTTACAATGCTGTGGAATTGTAAGTTTTTGAGCATGATGTCATTTTTGGCACTATACTGAAGAAAAGAAAAAATCTTGCTTAGCGCCTTTAAAATCTCACGCTGAAAATTTCTATCCTTTACGTATTCTCTTCATGATAATTTTCTATTGTAATTCAATTAATTTAGTAATCTTTTCAAATATTTTTCAATAAGTCTTCGCGTGCCACAGTTACGATTCCCGCGTGCCGCGGGTTGGCCATCCCTGCTATAGAAGATGATAAAATAATATTGTTACGTAGATCGGGAATTTAATGCAATCGGTCGCAAAAAACAAGACAGTTCTTCACGAGTGACGGAAGTTTATTGTCGAAAAACAATCCTTGAAATACAGGACTCAAATTCACTTAATAAATCTCAGAAGGCCTTCAGACACAATTATTAGTGTCTAAAATACGTTTAAAGATTTTTAGCAAGCACCGTCTCGTCTTATTCAACAGCCGAAGTAACCGCTGGTCGACTCTTCACAGTCGCCAACTAATGGCTAGTCGCTCAAAACAAGACCAACTCAGTTTCGATTCCCTATTTATATGCCTCACGGATTTTTCTAGAAAGACTCGCTTAGTTCATAGATCGCGATAGAAGTAGATTTCTCTCCGGAAGTATCTATATGGGCTAGAACTCGCCAAAAATGATGCCAATTTGGCTCTATTGCAAATATTTCGCCAAGTTTCCACTGAATCTCCATTATAATGAAAGGAGCAACGTTACTTGCGAATATTACAATTTCAACATTCCGTCCATCCGGTATATTGGTTAGTGCAGCTGACTGTGGTGCTGTAGGGCCTGAGCTCGAATTCCAGAGAAGGCATGGATATTTGTAAATGTATAGTCCATTGCGGTATATAGGTACTCTAAATAGCCGCCGAGCCAAATGTCCTCTCGTGAGGTTGATGGAAGGAAAAGAGAGGTGGGAGACCTCTGACCATCCCCAGGGGCCAGATGATCCAGGGGTCCTCCCTCAAAATTGGGTTGGAACCGTGCCAAACCGTACTGACACCTGCATGGTGTTCAAAGCTAAGGCTTAAGAGTAGTACCTTTAAACACCTTCAAAAAATAAGTTTTTTAAAAATATTTTTAAAAATTAATACAAACTATTAGGAGCATTTTAAAACAAACCGCGTCAAAATTGGACCAAAATTACGGCAATAGCAATAAAAAATGTCGAACGTCACCACTGGATTGTTCATATAAATCCAATGTAAATTTCGGTTTTTAAACGGATGGTGTTATTGAAATTTTGTCCCCAGTTGTTACTAATTTTTAATTTTATCTAGTTTTAATTAGAGAAGGAAGTTTGCAACTCAGCACAGCCCTAGTTCCAAGTAATACCTGTTTACATTTGTATTTCATATTGTTTACTTCTGCTTTATTGGGTATCTTTATTTATTGAGTTGCTTTATTTATTATGTCGTAATTCCTAAGTTTTTAAAATTTTTGTTAATTTTTTTTTTTTTTGCCTCATATTAATTTGCAAAAAAATGCATAGTAAAGCTCAACGTAGAGGTAGTGACTATCGCCGAAAAAGAAAATGTTTCCATAAAAACCAATACACTCGCAAAGTATCAGATAAGCTTGATGTTTATTGTATATCTGCTTCAGCTAAGAAACTATGCAAAGAGAGTGATCTTGATAAAGAAGTAAGAAATTCCAATCAATCTAAGGGATATAGATTGATAAACATTGATATTTTATTATCTGAACTATCCCAATGTGTAATATGTCCTAACTGCAACACTAAAGCAGTTCTAAAAGGAAAGATTTTGTATTGATCTGAGTTTTTTTATGTTGAATGGTACTCATGCAGTATACTGTCCACTTTCAAAAGTTCATCAGTTACTGCTTCAGGTAAGAACTATGAAATAGATACACGATTAACCTATGCTATGCGCACAGTACGGCTAGGTTTTGTGGTATAAAATTTTTTTGCACAGCAATGGATTTGTGACCACCAGTGGCACAAAAGGCATATGAAGAGATCCTGCGAAAAATAAATTTGGCCAGTTGTGAAGTAGCAGACGATTCCATGAAGAATGCTGCAAAAGAAGAAATATCAGCTTCTGGAAGCAACGAAATCTGCTTCAGTGGTGATTGTACATGGAAAACACTTCACGTATTGGTGTGTGTAGTGTCATTGGAGATATTACAGGAAAAGTACTTGATGTTGCCGTTCTTTCTTCATATTGTAAAGGATGTGAAAAATGGCGAGGTCCAAAATCTGGACATTCATATGAAGAGTGAAAACTAAAACATCAACCGCACTGTATAAAGAACCATATTAGTTCTTCCAGTAAAATGGAAGTAAACGGGAGGAAGCAGATATTTCAAAGATCAGCCCCCCAACGAAATGCCAAATATATCAAGTATATCGGTCATTGGGATACAAAAACCTTCCCATAGCTTCAAAGAACAGTACCATATGCTGTTGAAAAAATTGAATGTGTGAGCCACACATACAAAAGCGTATGGGTGCTAGACTGCGAAACTTAAAACAATGAATCGTGGCAAAAAATTATCAAATGGTAAGAGTATCAGCGGTAAAAATCGACTGATTGATAAGGTAATCGACACAATTACCACCTATTACGACAATGTCATTAGACAGCTCTACTAAAGAGGTCCACTGATAATGAATCTATGCATCACTTCTGCCCAGTCGGTGAAACTTCGTGGGGTAAATAATAAAAGGCAGTTGCTACAAATAGTGTTTCTTCATTCAAGCATAAAAATACTGGGCTAATTGCCATAATGGATAAAATAAAGCCTATAATAGCAGAACTATCTGCACCAAAATTGCTGAAAAAAATGTCGGAGGGGGGGGGGTAAAATGCAAAACGCTAATAAGTCGTTCAACTCGACTATTAGAAAGTATTGCCCCAAAACTTCTGGATCATGTAAAAATATTGTAGTGAATGAGTGAGTGAATATTAACGTCGCACTCTTTAGCAACACGAGGGCTTTTGGCGACGGTCCGCGTAATTTTGAACCATGGTCAAGTGACGCGGACGACACCTGAGCTGGCACCCCCCTCTCCTAACTACCACACCACACCAACGGGAGGACGTTTAAACTCTCGATAGATTTTAACGTGCATCGATCCCCTACACGGCGGGTCTTTAATGGTACTGGGATCGAACTCATGACACGCTAGCCATGATCCGATGCCTAGACCACTTGGCTACCGCGGCCCGTAAAAATATTGTAGGCATAGTTGTAAATGAGGCAATAGTGATGTTTAACGATGGAATGACGGGACGTATAAAGATAATGGAAGCTCTTGGCTTTAATATAAGGCATTTTGCTGTTACGTTTGCCTTTCGGGCCAATTATGGACGCATAAGAAATGCAGAAACTAAATCGAAATCATATACATTAGAGGCCCGTAGGGCTAGCAGAATGAGAAGAAAAGCCACAAATGAGCATTTTGCAGAACTAAAAGGTCCTACATATGAAGCAGGATTCTGACATACAAGGGCCACTGCCCAGATCATCAGACGGCAACAGCAATATCCTCGTTGTCATGGATTATTTCACTAAGTGGCCTGAAGCCTGTGCTATTGCCGACCAAGAGGCTGCGACTGTTGCAGAGTTCAACACTGGATCTCAAGATATGGAGTTCCTCTCCAACTGCACTCTGATAAAGGGAGAAATTTCGATTCTGCCGTTTGCAAGAGACTGTGTCAACAAAACTCGAACAACAGTTTTACATCCTCAGTCTGATGGCATGGTAGAGAGGTTCAATCGGACCATCCCGAACAGTCCCTCTCTTCTGGTATCCAGCAGTCAACAGGACTGGGACACGAAACTACCTCTTTTCCTGCTTGCCTATAGGAGTGCACTCACGATACCATCAGCTATTTCCCATCCCAGATGCTCTTCGGACGTGATCTTTGACTGTCTGCAGATCTCTTGTTCAGCCGGTCACCAGATGCTCCCTTGGCGCCTGAGGAGTATGTCGAGAAACTTCAGGCACGGATGGAGGAAATGCATCATCTGGCTAGGGAAAGAATCGGCATGGCTTCAGAGAAGATCAAGACCCGATATGACGCAAGAGCAACCGAACATGACTTCCATGAAGGCTACAAAGTGTGGTTATGGAACCCGAAACGTCGCAAGAGACTCTCTCCGAAGCTGCTGACCAACTAGGAAGGTCCTTACACAGTTCTAATTAAGTTAAGGATTGAATGACGTTGTGGTTGGATACAGAAATCACCACACACAAAACCGAAGGTAATACATTACAATAGGCTAGCGCCTTACGTTGGCCAAGATGAATGCGATCCTTAAGTTCAGACAATGGTCACTAATTATTTCGTAAATAATGTAATTTATTTAACTCTTTTCTAATTTCTTAGTTTTATTTTAGTGCTGTAATTCATGTTTGTATTTTTTTTCATGTATTTTGAATTTATTTGCTTTGTATGTGCTGTTGAGTATTTGTTACTTAATATTCGATTATTATGTGAGTGGAATATGTGTATAAATATATGCCTCTTACTCAGGGATTGTACTGCCCGGGACGTGCAGTCTTTGAGCGAATTTTGATGCGAATGATGTAATGCGAAGTGATGCGAATTTTGTAAAATAGTGTAAATAATCTATATTTGGATGCATAATGCATTTATATTACTCTGTTATATATATTACTAGCCGTTACCCGCCCGCTTCGCTGGGAATTTCATGATGTTTTACAAATTTTTACTGCTTATATATATGTATAAATTATTAATATCTAAGTCCTAGCATTAAGAATTCGATTGAATTGAAAAATATACTTATACCTTTAACTGTCACCTGTTGATAAAAAAAAAGGGCAGAACTCATCTAATTTGTATTTTCTAAAAATCTCTAAAATTGAAGTATAGAATGATGTTTGCTCTTTCGTAACTCAAAAACCAAGTGGATTCCCGCAAAACCAATTTTCGGTCGATCTCTACTCCGTAAACTGAACATGCAAGCCAAATTTCAAGTCCAAATCTAACAGCAAAAAAACGAAATTTTTTCTATCAATACCTTCGTAATCCCGTTGAGAGTCGTTTTCTAAAATAACCGCTCTTAGCGGATTTCAATTCAACAAAAGAAAAATGGAAACCAAATTTCATTATTATAGTCCTTGTAGCTCGAAAAAAGTAATTTTTTTGTCAATACGTCCCAGTAACCCCCTGCAACCCCACAGAACTTGATTTGCTTACAATTTATTCTTAGAGGATCCCTATTCAACAAAAGAAACATGCTTAACAAATTTCAAGTATATGGGTCTAACAATTAAAAACAGGAATTTTTTTCTGTAACTCCTCTTGACCCCTCGCAAACATCCTTAGGGGTTAATTTTCGTTTTACTCTTTGTTAGAGGAACTCTATTCCATGAAAGGAAC
Organism: Trichonephila clavata; assembly: GCA_019973975.1. Taxonomy (NCBI): domain Eukaryota; kingdom Metazoa; phylum Arthropoda; class Arachnida; order Araneae; family Nephilidae; genus Trichonephila; species Trichonephila clavata. The sequence goes on along the minus strand of BMAO01015327.1, from coordinate 46,562 downwards.
ATGCCTACCAATTTTCAAGCAGGATGATCAAATAGTTTAAAAATAGAAATATTTATCGATTACGCCTCTTAATCCCCTGAAATTAAACTTGGTAGTTGATATTCGCGAAACCCATTTTGTAGCGGTTCTCTACTTTACGAAAGGAATCTGCTTATCAAATTTCAAGACTACATCTAATAGTTTAAAAATGGGGATAATTATCTATAACGCCACTTGAGCCTCCGCAACGCCACTTCTGGGTCTGCTTTCCCAAAACCCATTTTGTAGGGGAATTGCACACTATGAAAGGAATCTGCTTAGCAAAATTTGAAGACTGTGCGTCCAATAAATTAAAAATGCAAAAAAAAAAATTATCAATAACTCCCCTTGAACCCCCGCAACGCCACCTAGGGGTCGATTTTCACCAAACTCATTTTGTAGCGGATCTCTACTCTCTGAAAGGAATCTTCTTACCCAATTTCAAGATTGTACATCAAGTAGTTTAAACATAGAAACAATTATTTATAACGCCCCTTAACCCCCCCGTAACGCCCCTTACGTTTCGAATTTCGGAAAATCCGTTCTTAGCTGATGTCTACTCTATGAAAGGAACATGTCTACCAAATTTCAAGTCTGTAGGTTGAATAGTTCCAGAGATATCGTGATTAGTCAGTCAGTCGCTTTTCTCCTTTATATATATAGATGTTAAAAGTGTAATATTCTCAAGCAACACCGTGCCTTACGTTAAATGGCGTTTCAATAGGAACTTGGCGAAATATTGGCGATATAGCCAAGTTGGCATCATTTTTGGCGAGTTCGGGACCCTCTGGATTCTTCTAGAAATTAGTGGAGAAATCCACTAATTTCACAATCTATGACGCGAGCGCATCTTTCTTGAAGTTTTGGCCACGGCTATAAATAGAACGATACTCCCCGAAACGAGTCAGTCTGGTTTTGACTAGCGATTAGTAAATTTGCTTTGACCGTGATTAGCTCGGCTAAGCTTGTGAATAAGCTTTTATATGCGTGTATTTTAGATACTGATAATTGTGTCTAAGTGCTGTTAAAGGAGTGAAATCCTTCTGATATTTATTTTGTGAATTTTGCTGTTGAATCCTATGTTCCAAGGATTGTTTTCGACAATAAATACTCATCGCTCTTAAAGAACTGTCTTGTTGTTTACGACTGATTTGCATACAATTCTCGAACCCCGATTAACGTAACAGTATCATTGCTCAATGCTCGACGTCCGGCTTCACGTCTTTCCTGGACAAGAGAGCACTGAGTAGAGGACTGGAAACGAGTAGCATGGAGTCTTGATTCCGACTCCTTAACGGCGACGGGAGGCTGAGAATATGGCGTCAGGCTCATAAAGCCATGGATGCCAAGTTGGAACTGTACAAGGGCATGGTGGCTCAATCTTGGTCTGGGGTGTTTTTTCGTGGCAATGTTTGGATCTTTGGAGCGTGTACCAACCTCCCTCAATGCAATTCTGTACGTAGAGTTGCTGGGTGATCACCTCCATCAGTTTATGCTGTTCCGCGCGGTAATGGAGTTTTCCAGCCTCTCACAAGTCCCGGTTGGATGAGCATTCCTCTGACTTTTCTCTCTTAAATTGACCAGCTAAAAGCCCAGACTTAAATCCCATTGAGCATGGTTTGAAACAAGGCGTGAAATGCCATCACGCAGCGCACATATCGAACCTTACTGAATTATGGACAGCTTTAGCCAACATTTGGCAAGTCATTCTCGTGGAACGATTCCAGAAACTAGTTGAATCTATGCTTTGTCGTGTGGCAGCCGTTATCAAGGCTAGAGGAGGTCCAACTCGTTACTAGGTAGGTATTCCTAATTCAGTGAGTGTTTGTACAAATATTACAAATAATATACTATTATGTTTTAAGGCAAGACAATACCTTAATTTTTTTTTTTTTTGCATCTTTCTATGGCCTGCATATTTGCCCCAAAATTTCAGATCTGAAAATCAATTAGTTTTTAAGGTTTCATTTTAAAGCATTCTTGCATTTCTAAATTGAATTAAAAAATTTTTGAACCCAATCCATTTTTTAGTTTGAAATGGCTATTTACTGCAATTTTTGTTACTAAAATAATTTATGTTTGCTAATGTTCTCTTAAGATTGATTTCGAGACCAATATTTATTTTTACACATCTTCGAAGCTTTTTACTTCGTTTTCATAAACTTTTGCCTGTTGAGAAAATGCCAAGGCCCAAACGTTGCTATGAGAAATAATATTTGCCGGGAATACGACTGAAAATCCAGGCTTCAGGTGAAACTTCAGAATACAAATGTTCTAAATACAAATATTAGAGGAAGAACTGAATATTCCTTGATATACCAAACTACATTATGGTAAACATATTATATATATGACAGGCCCCAGGCCGGCTGTTAGAATTAAGTTCCATAAATAACATCTTTATTGTTCTTCAAAAATACCGAATCCAACATGGTGGCCCTTTGGCGCGCTACTGTGTTGAATAAAAAACAACATCGCAGTGAGGAGTCACCAGCTATTGTCCGTCTTCTTCCTTCGTTCGGTGAATCTTTGGTGATACGGGCTGCTTGCAGCTCTCCATTCCATATATGAAAGTCTTCGATGGGGAATCGACGATAGTTCTTCAGTCTGCGTTGAATATACAGAATATATAAGCATGAAACATACATCAAAAAGGAAAAAGTCATAAAGGATTACAATACAACATCCATGCCTTCTCCGGGATTCGAACTCAGGCCCCACGGCTCCGCAGTCAGTGTCACTAACCACTATACCCGATGGGCGAGTTTCGTCCGCGCTCGCTCTAACTTTAAGTAGTCTTATTTACTCTCAAATCCCTACGCGATAGTAAAGAGTTCGCTCTATTTCTATTTATTATTTACTTAATTTTGAAGCTAAACTTTCCAGACCGACATATATATATATATATATATTAAAGCCGTGCAATGAAAACTCAAACTTCTTTAACTGCCCCAGATTTAAAACTGAAAAAAATTAAATATTTTACATACAAAACTGGCATTTTTTAGCTTAAATTAGTATTATTTTGTACATAAATGTTTTGTGTTTTAAAACTTTTGTGAATACATTATGTTAAGATTAAGCTGAATAACCTGTCGTCGTAAGAGATGCTATCAATAGCATACAAAAATATATTTTGAATTTAAAAAATATTTTCAGTCATACTTAATTAAAGTAATGTTTTAATGTGGAAGAAAGTTGGAAAATAGCAAATTAAAAATTAGATCTTTGCAGACATTATTAGTATTTGTTTTATGCCTTTACAAACTTTAAATGGGCGCTTTTCTCAGACTTATAATTTTGAAGATGTAAGTGTATATTTTAATCTCTAAGGTTTTTTTTCTGTTCAAGTTAATCTTGAAATTTTTTACGCACCGTATTTTCCTGTATATAATCCGCAGCGGCGTATTATCCGCAAAGCCGTTTTTTCGAGTACGAAAATAAAAAAACGTTGCATAATCCGCAGCGCCGTATAATCCGCGGCAATTTTTTCGGCGAATAATCCAAAATATATGCTGCCGATAATGTAGTGTCAGATAAAAAAATACGCAATATGATTAAAAGTATAAGTAATAAATTATACAGATGAAAAAATTTTATGTAAAATTCTTTTTATCGGACATTTATTGTTACCATAATTTCTAAACATTCGATTTTAATATCTGTAAATTCTGAAGTCTAAAGAATGTAATTTCTTTTCCAGTCCTGCACGTATTAGTTGCAGATGCGGACTTCAGGGCATTTTTAACATTCTCTATGGGATGTGTTTTATCGAGTCCATAATTAAAAAGCTTTGGGTCACATTTTTCAAAATTAGCCTTTTTATTTTCCTCTCCATAATTGAATATTCGATTCGTCAACGTTAAACAATCTTGCAGTGTCCCGATTTCCTACTTCGTTAGCCTTTTTTTTATTAACATTTATTTCAAAATTAGCCGCGTAATTTATAAGATTCCGCTTCAAACAGGGCGATATATGAACTTGAATATTTGCATGACCAAACAGCTCAGATCAAGACAGAATGCGAAATGATGCCAGCGACTAGCAACTGTAATATTTTTGCAAGGAACCTAATTCGTTTTTGAACATAATTGGACAAAACTGATTGTAGCTGAAATACGTCGGCAGAGTCGAAAAAGCTTTCAGCGCCATCTATTATTTATTTTATAAAACATAAATGCTATTTATTTCAAAACTTTATTGTACTCGTTTCTGATGGAGAATGTTTTTATCATATTATCCACGGCGGCGTATAATACGCACAAGGAAATTTGAAAGTTTTTTTAACACGTAATCCGTGGATTATATACAGGAAAATACGGTATATACTACCAATTACATGTTCTATAAAAGTTAGTAAGGTCGGAGAGAGAGAACCCTAGATAATTTTTTTTTAAAAAAAAGGCTAAAAAAATATTTTAAAAATTTTCTTTTTTTCCCAGGTTTAGCGATAAAATTAATTATTAAAACACAATAAGCGAATAAATTTTCGAATCCATACTAAGATAATTCCAATAATTTCCAATAATTTGAGAAATATAAATAATTTAAAATGGTTAAAAACTTTTAAAACTTATGCATTTTTATAAAATTTTAAAAACAACTTTAAAAATTCTTATTATTTTTTAAAATTATAAAATAATGGCTCTTCAAACAATCTTTTTGCATTCAGAATCAACTTTTTTAATAATACTAGCTTTCATGGCCCGGCGTTGCACGGGCTTATACCGAGGGTATAACTTAATCCCCATGTTAATTTCCTCCTTTTATTCTAACGCCAACACTTTTGTGGGGTTTGACGCGTACGATGTGAGTGCATGACCCGTGAGTGCGTGTCATGGCTTTGTTGCTTAACATTTTCCCTTCTCTTCGCAAATTCTCGATCCTTGTACCACTGAAGACCCGCCGTGTAGGGGAGAAATGCACGTAAATTATGTCGAGAGCTCAAACGTCCTCCCGTTGGTGTGGTGTGGTAGTTATGAGAGGTGGGTGCCAGCTCAGGTGTCGACCGCGTCACTTGACCATGGTTCAAAATTACGTGGACCGTCCCCAAAAGGCCTTGTGTAGCTTAACAGTGGGACGTTAATATTCACTCAACTTCACAAATTCAGCACTTCCAATATTATTTTCCGAAATTACTTTGATTTCTTTGTTTCTTTCCTCTCCGCTTAGCCCGGCGTTGCACGGGCTTTTACCGAGTGAATAACTTCATCCCCATGGAAATTTCGTGTTTCCCTCAGGCCGATAGCTCTTATGTGCGCGATGTGAGTGATTTCTTTAACTATGTCATTAAAACTCCCTTTTTCGAAATTTGTTCTTGCGTTGGTGTGGTGTTCTAATTATTAGAGATGGGTGAAAGCGCAGGTGTCGTCCTCGTCACTGGACAATGGTTGAAAATTTCGAGGTCCATCGCCAATAACCCTCGAATAGGCAAACAGTGCGAATTTAAAAATCACCCACTCACTTTCCAATTCTTTCCTTTTCCTAAGTGAATAATTTCATCCCCATGGAAATTTCGTGTTGCCCTCAGGCCGATAGCACTTATGTGTGTGTATGCGCGCGATGTGAGTGATTTCTTTAACTATGTCATAAAAACTCCCTTTTTCGAAATTTGTTCTTGCGTTGGTGTGGTGTGATAATTCTTAAAGATGGGTGAATGCTCAGGTGTCGTCCTCGTCACTTGAGCATGGTTGAAAATTTCGAGGTCCGTCACCAAAAACCATTGAATAAGCAAACAGGGTGAATTTTAAAATCACCCACTCACTTTCCAATTCTTTCGTTGCAATTTTTTATTTCCCGGAAACGAAAATGTAGTTTTTTTAAAAATAGTTGTATGCTGAAAAAAAGACAGAAATTATAAATTTTTCAAATTACAAAATTTCACTACTATTTTAATTCTTGGAGTAAAATTGTGAGACTTTATTGAAATATTCGACTCGGGGGAAAAAAGTTTCATGCAATTACCTTTATAAAAGAAGAAATTATTAAATGATTGATTTAAGTATTTTGAGTGTTTTATTAAAATTTGTTCAAAAAAGTCTTTGGCTTTTTTTTAAAATCACTGATTCTAAAAGTTTTAAATTGAAAATTTCGAAGTCCGTCGCCAAAAAACTCTGGAGTAGGTGAACAGTGCGACTTTTTAAAAATCCCTCACATTTCAATTCTTTCGTTGCAATATTTTAGGCCCCGGAAACGAAATGTAGCTTTTTTAAAAATAGTTGTATGTTGAAAAAAGACAGAGAAGTAGAAATTTTTAAAATTACAAAATTTCACTACTATTTTAAATCTTGAAGTAAAATTGTGAGGATTTTTTGAAATGTTCGACACACGGAAAAATAGTTCCATGCAATTATCTTTACGAATGAAGAATTTATTAAATGATTGATTTAAGTATTTTGAGTGTTTATTAAAATTCGTTCAAATAAGTTTTCGGCTTTTTATTTTTTAAATCACTGATTCAGAAAGTTTTAAAAATCATTTTTATATAAACGCAACGATATTGATTCATATGAGAAAAAATCATAAAATATGCAAAACAGCATTGTTTTGTAAAAAAAAAAAAAAAGTTCCTTTTCTTCTATAAAATTCTTTAAAGAAAGATAGTTTTTTCCCGGAGACGAAACTGTAGCATTTTTAAAAATAGTTGTATGCTGAAAAAAGAACAGAAAGTATAAATATTTTAAATGAATCTCAGAAATGCATTGAATGCATTTTAATTTAAAAAAATATATTAATTTTAATCCATTATCGATAAATACTAATAAAAAAAATTCTACAGATAGCTCTTGAAACGTTTGGATGTTTGATTAAACATATATAAGTGTTAAAAATCCACCTTTGGGGGAAAACCTAGTTATATGCCAACATTCACTGAAAAAAACTTTCAAAAAGAAAATAATACTATTTGATAAAAACATTTAATTTTTTTAATTTTAATTTTTTCATTCCACACTGTGTTAAAATGATTTAAACACGTATCTGCGAAAAAAATTATATTATACAAAACTAACTTATTAATTCTTTTTAATAAAATTGATTAAAAATGCTCATTTAGCAATTAATTGTGACATACCATTTGCTTACATAATGGCAGCACTGAAAATGAAGTAAATTTCAGATCAGTGGGGATGCAGCAAGTGAATTCAATCATTGAAGAAGAGAGAATTAAATTACGGGTGGGAAAAATAAGCAGAAATGAACAAAATCGAATTGTTGAAAAAGATAGAAATTAATTTGAATGATTAAAAATCAGAAAAAAAACTTTTAGAAGGCAAAAAAAAAGTACATTATAAAATAACAGAGGATCATGTTAAAATAAGTATTTATTAGTAAAATTAATTTACGTGGGAAAAATTAGCAGAAATAAAAAAAGAGATCATCGTCGATTCGAACTCGCAGAGACACTATTTGCTTCACGGTGTAAATGAAGCGAAGCGCTAACCGACTGTGCTACCGGGACCCGTAGCGAAAAATGAAAATAGGCAAGAATAATGAATGGGAGGACGAAAAAGTAATTTTTTCACTCGCAATTTTTACTCGCCAAAGTTACTGATTTCCCCCTGTTTAAGGCAGAATTTTTTTAGTGTAACCCTTGAGTTAGATGCGGTCGAAGGCGAAACAGGTCAACTGTCTTTGGCGCAAAGATAATTTTCGACGCCAATGTTTGGCTAAATGTAAAATCGCGTATTTTCAATTATTTTAAAAATAATTACCTTAATTTTAAGGGCATATTTTTTACGTTAATGCTCTCAAACATCACCAACTATTTGCAAAAATAACGTACGTTGAAATAAAAAATGTACAAATTACTACTTTTTAATTTATTTCTCAGAAAAACATAAGTTCACGAAAATCACAATTTTTTTTTAAAATCTGTAATTTTGAAGCAATTTTTTCAATCTTCGTATATGTTACGGATAATATTTCTGTACACACGGAAAAAAGGTTTTGTGAGATTATCTTCATAAATGACGAAGTTATTCAATGTGAAGTAAAAATTAGGACTACTTTTTAAAAATTCTTTAAAAAAAAGTTTTGGGAATTTTATTTTTTAAATGAATGGATCTAAAAGAGAAAGGCTTGAAATTAATTAGTGTAGAATATCGATTTAATAACACGAAAAGTAATTCATACCCAATGATTTAGAAATAATTTTCATAAAAACGCATCAGTTTTAACACTATTTTAAAAAATTCGGAAAAAATAGAAAATATCGTTATTTTACAAAAAAAATTATACCGTATCGTGGCGAAATAAATGATCTTTCCGATTCTGTAATTAATTTGTGTCTAATTTCGACACCGAAAATTAGATGACAATTTTAATATGGTGGAAAACGTAAGATTACCGCTCGGCCGAAACGGAAGGGAAGTTCCGCCATGTAAACAACCGGCAGGAGTAAAACAATTAGGCGTTTTAAGGTTTTTAATTAATATCTTTTTAACTAATTACAATATCGGAATATAAATAGGCAATTCGGCTTCCCCGGAAAATTCCCGATCTTTTGGTACCCTCCGCGACTTTCTGCGTGGTGCTGTTCGTGAGAAGATAGACGCACATAGATACGTTTGTTTACCTTCGAATTTTAATAGTGTACTAGCTTTCATGGCCCGGCGTTGCACGGGCTTATACCGAGGGTATCACTTAATCCCCATGTTAATTTCCTCCTTTTATTCTAACGCCAACACTTTTGTGGGGTTTCACGCGTACGATGTGAGTGCATGTCCCGTGAGTGCGTGTCATGGCTTTGTTGCTTAACATTTTCCCTTCTCTTCACAAATTCTCGATCCTAATACCACTGAAGACCCGCAGTGTAGGGGAGCGATGCACGTAAAATCTGTCGAGAGCTCAAACGTCCTCCCGTTGGTGTGGTGTGGTAGTTAGGAGAGGGGGTGCCAGCTGAGGTGTCGTCCGCGTTACTTGACCATGGTTCAAAATTACGTGGACCTTCCCCAAAAGGCCTCGTGTAGCTGAACAGTGGCACTTTAATATTCACTCAATCTTCACAAATTCAGCACTTCCAATATTTTTTTCCGAAATTACTTTGATTTCTTTGTTTCTTTCCTCTCCGCTTAGCCCGGCGTTGCACGGGCTTTTACCGAGTGAATAACTTCACCCTCATGGAAATTTCGTGTTTCCCTCAGGCCGATAGCACCTGTGTGTGTGTGTGTGTGCGTGCGATGTGGGTGATTTCTTTTACAATGTCATAAAAACTCCCTTTTTCGAAATTTGTTCTTGCGTGGTGTGGTGTGGTAATTCTTAAAGATTGGTGAAAGCTCATGTGTCGTCCTCGTCACTTGAGCATGGTTGAAAATTTCAAGGTCTGTCACCCAAAACCCTCAAATAGGCAAACAGTGCGAATTTAAAAATCACCCACTCACTTTCCAATTCTTTCGTTTTACCTTGTGAATAACTTCATCCCCATGGAAATTTCGTGTTTCAATCAGGCCGATAGCACTTGTGTTTGTGTGTGCGCGCGCGATCTGAGTGATTTCTTTAACTATGTCAAAAAAACTCCCTTTTTCGAAATTTGTTCTTGCGTTGGTGTGGTGTGGTAATTATTAAAGATGGGTGAAAGCTCAGGTGTCGTCCTCGTCATTTGAGAATAGTTGAAAATTTCGAGGTCCATCACTAAAATTCTCGAATAGGCAAACAGGGTGAAATATAGCCTTTTTAAATATAGTTGTATGTTAAAAAAAGCCAAAAGTAGAAATTTTTCAAATTTCAAAATTTCACTACTATTTTAAATATTGAAGTAAAATTGTGAGGATTTTTTGAAATATTCGACACACGGGAAAAATGTGTCATGCAATTATCTTTATAAAAGAAGAAATTATTAAATGATTGTTTTAAGTATTTTGAGTGTTTTATTAAAATTTGTTTGGAATGCATAACATACTGCCATGGAAATTCACCTTCCTTTATCAAAGTTCTTGGTATATGTGTGATTCCTTTATATTAACGTCACTACAATTCCCTTTTTTTAAAAAAAAAAATATATCTTCCAGATCTTACTAATGTCAGACAGGTTTCAGTTCTCTTTCCACAGCACGGTGTTACAGTGGCTTTTTTGAGTGTAGAACTATTTTCCCCCTGACTCTCCCCTCAGATATAAGATTTATCTTCAAGTTTCTATTCATGACATATCAAAAACAATATTGCTTTAGTAAAAAAATAATAAATTTAAACAATAAAAGAAAACTATTTTGATGCTTGAGTAAAAAAAAAAATCATTTTTTAATAATAGATAATTTCTAAAAATCTAAAATAACTAAATAATTTTCAGGTTTTCATTAATCAATCAATCGCTACTTACAGTTAGCTTAAAAAGGTCTATATATATATATAGAACGTATTTTTATCCAAAATAATAGGCGACATACTTTTTATTAACAAATAATTGATTTAATAAGGAAATAATAGAAACATTCCTTTTATTTAAAAAAAATATATTAATTTAATTCCAATACCTATAAATAATAATAAAAAAAATTAAATATTGCTTTAGTTTCGTAAAATATCTATTATTTTAAATCCATTTCCTAAAAAAATAAATACAAAAATTCTCACCGTTAATTATCGAAAGGACTATTCATTTTTTCATTTCGTTGTTTTTGAATGTTAGATTAAAAATATATAAGAATGAAAAAGCCTGGAAATTTATTTACATTCACTGCACAAAATCATTCAAAAAGAAAATAATACTGTAAGTGAGACTAATATATGTTTCAGAATTATATTTTTTTTACAGTATTTTTTATTCCACTCATTCACTTTTGCCAAGAACAGCAAGTTTGACCTTGGCCACTGAGCGTTAAACAGAGGGAGAAAAAAAATAATAATGATTCTAGCGCATGCGCAAAGCCTTTAGAATGTCTTTAAAGCTTTCATTATTTTTGAGGGCTCATTTTTTAATTGAAAATTCCAAGTTTTCACAATTGATTGGAAATAACAATAATTTTTAAGGAAAAAAGGTTACAAAAATAATGCTTGTATTATTTCTCGCAAAAACTTTATTTTATAAAAATCACAAAAAGAAATTTTAAAAATCCGTAATTTTTAAGCGAAATCGACACACGGGAAGAGAAAAAATCATAAAATATGCAAAACAGCATTGTTTTGTAAAAAAAAAAAAAGTTGTTTTTTTTCTATAAAATTCTTTAAAGAAAAATAGTTTTTTCCCGGAAACGAAACTGTAGCCTTTTTAAAAATAGTTGTGTGCTGAAAAAAAGACAGGAAGTATAAATTTTTTAAATTACAAAATTTCACAACTATTTTAATTTTTGAAGTAAAATTGTGAGAATTTTTTGAAATATTCGACACGGGGGAAAAAGTTTCATGCAATTACCTTTATAAAAGAAGAAATTATTAAATTATTGATTTAAGTATTTTGAGTGTTTTATTAAAATTTGTTCAAAAAAGTTTTTGGCTTTTTTTTGAAAATCACTGATTCTAAAAGTTTTAAAAATCATTTTTATTTAAAACTAACGATGTTGATTAATTTTAGAAAAAATCATGAAATATGCAAAATATCTTTGTTTTCTAAAAAAAAAGTTTTTTTTTTAAATTAAAAAAAAAGATAGTTTTCGGCATTTTATTTTTTTAATCACTGAATCTAAATATCAATGAACTTTTTAAAAATCATTTTCTTTTAAATTCATCGATATTTATAAAATACAAAACTATAACTTATTAATATTTTTACATTAAAATTGATTAAAAATGTTCATTTAGCAATTAATTGTGACATTCCGTTTGCTTAAATAATGGCAGCACTGAAAATTTACGTGGGAAAAATAAACAGAAATGAAAGCTTCTTGTTAGGAATTGTTGAAAAAGATAGAAATTACTTTAAAGGATTAAAAATCAGAAAAAAATCTTTTTCTAAGGCAAAAAAAAAAAAATGAAATGTACTTTAAAATAACAGAGGATCATGTTAAAATAAGTATTTATCAGTACAATTAATTTACGTGGGAAAAATAAGCAGAAACGAACAAAATCAAATTCGCTAGATTCGAACCCAGCCACAAGAAAGAATTAGATACCTTGCGAAAGCAACGCGCTTTGCAACTACGCCACACAGATCTGTAGCGGAGAGTGAAAATAGGCAATAATAATGAATGCAAAGTTCAAAACAAATAACTCTTTCACTCGCATTTTTTTTACTCGCCAAAGTTACTGATTTCCCCCTGTTTAAGGCAGAATTTTTTTAGTGTAACCCTTGAGTTAGATGCGGTCCAAGGCGAAACATGTCAGAAGTCTTTGGCGCAAAGCTAATTTTCGACGCCAATGTTTGGCTAAATGTAAAATCGCGTATTTTGAATTATTTTAAAGATAATTACCTTCATTTTAAGGGCATAATTTTTACGTTAATGCTCTCAAACATCACCAACTATTTGTAAAAATAACGTACTTTGAAATAAAAAATGTACAAATTACTACATTTTAATTTATTTCTCAGAAAAACATAAGTTTACGAAAAACACAATTTTTTTTAAAAATCCGTAATTTTGAAGCAATTTTTTCAATTTTCGTATATGTTACGGATAATATTACTGTACACAGGGAAAAAAGGTTTTGTGAGATTACCTTTATAAATGACGAAGTTATTCAACGTGAAGTCAAAATTAAGACTACTTTTTAAAAATTCTTTAAAAAAAAAGTTTTGAGAATTTTATTTTTTAAATGAATGGATCTAGAAGAGAAAGGCTTGAAGTTAATTAGTGTAGAATATCGATTTAATAACACGAAAAGTAATTCATACCCAATGATTTAGAAATAATTTTCATAAAAACGCATCAATTTTAACACTATATTAAAAAATTCGAAAAAAATAGAAAATATCGTTATTTTACAAAAACAGTTATACCGTGTCGTGGCGAAATAAATGGTCTTTCCGATTTTGAAATTATTTTTTTGTCTCATTTCGACACCGAAAATTAGATGACAATTTTAATATGGTGGAAAACGTAAGATTACCACTCGGCCGAAACGGAAGGGAAGTTCCGCCAAGTAAACAACCGGCAGGAGTAAAACAATTCGGCGTTTTAAGGTTTTTAATTAATATCTTTTTAACTAATTACAATATCGGAATATAAATAGGCAATACGGCTTCCCCGGAAAATTCCCGATCTTTTGGTACCTTCCGCGACTTTCTGCGTGGTGCTGTTCGTGAGAAGATAGACGCACAGAGATACGTTTGTTTACCTTCGAATTTTAATAGTGTAGACTAGCTTTCATGGCCCGGCGTTGCACGGGCTTTCTCTACTTTTAGAAAAATTTTCCGTTCTCTTCACAAAATCAGCATGACCAATATTCTTTTTCGAAGTAACTTTGGCTTCTATGTTTTTTCCTCTCCTCTAAGCCCGGCGTTGCACGGGCTTATACTGAAGGTATAACTTAATCCCCCCATGTTAATTTCCTCCTTGTATTCTACCGCCAACACTTTGGTGTGGGTTTGACGCGTACGATGTGACTGCATGACCCGTGAGTGCGTGTCATGGCTTTGTTGCTTAACATTTTCCCTTCTCTTCGCAAATTCTCGATCCTTGTACCACTGAAGACCCGCCGTGTAGGGGAGAAATGCACGTAAATTATGTCGAAAGCTCAAACGTCCTCCCGTTGGTGTGGTGTGGTAGTTATGAGAGGTGGGTGCCAGCTCAGGTGTCGACCGCGTCACTTGACCATGGTTCAAAATTACGCGGACCGTCCCCAAAAGGCCTCATGTTGCTGAACAGTGGGACGTTAATATTCAATCAACTTCACAAATTCAGCACTTCCAATATTATTTTCCGAAATTACTTTGATTTCTTTGTTTCTTTCCTCTCCGCTTAGCCCGGCGTTGCACGGGCTTTTACCGAGTGAATAACTTCACCCTCATGGAAATTTCGTGTTTCCCTCAGGCCGATAGCACTTGTGTGTGTGTGCGTGCGTGCGATGTGAGTGATTTCTTTAACAATCTCATTAAAACTCCCTTTTTTGAAATTTTTTCTTGCGTTGGTGTGATAATTATTAAAGATGGGTGAAAACTCATGTGTCGTCCTCGTCACTTGAGCATGGTTGAAAATTTCGAGGTCCGTCATCAAAAACCCTCGAATAGGCAAACAGTGCGAATTTAAAAATCACCCACTCACTTTCCAATTCTTTCGTTGCAATATTTTATTTCCCGGAAACGAAAATGTAATCTTTTTAAAAATAGTTGTATGCTGAAAAAAAGACAGAGTATAAATTTTTAAAATTATAAAATTTCACTACTATTTTAGTTCTTGGAGTAAAATTGTGAGGATTTTTTGAAATATTCGACTCGGGGGAAAAAATTTCATGCAATTACCTTTATAAAAGAATAAATTATTAAATGATTGATTTAAGTATTTTGAGTGTTTTATTAAAATTTGTTCAAAAAATTTTTGGCTTTTTTTTAAAATCACTGATTCTAAAAGTTTTAAATTGAAAATTTCGAAGTCCGTCGCCGAATAATTCTGGAGTAGGTGAACAGTGCGACTTTTTAAAAATCCCTCACTCACATTTTAATAACGGAAAAAATATTGCAACAGCAAGTTTGACCTTGGCCGCTGAGCGTTAAACAGAGGGGAAAATAAAATAATAATGATTCTCGCGCATGCGCAAAGCCTTTAGAATGTTTTTAAAGTTTTCATTATTTTTGAGGGCTCAATTTTTAATTGAAAATTCCAAGTTTTCACAATTGATTGGAAGTAACAATAATTTTTAAAGAAAAAAGGTTACAAAAATAATGCTTGTATTATTTCTCGCAAAAACTTTATTTTATGAAAATCACAAAAAGAAATCTTTAAAATCCGTAATTTTTGAGCAAAATCGAAACACGGGAAGAGAAAAAATCATAAAATCATGTTTCATGCAATTACGCATTATTTTAAAGTAAACTATAAGTTTTATGAAAGAGAACAAAAATTTCAATACTGATAAATATTTTAAATGAATATCAAAAACGCATTGAATGCATTTNAAAATCGAAACACGGGAGAGAAAAAATCATAAAATCATGTTTCATGCAATTACGCATTATTTTAAAGTAAACTATAAGTTTTATGAAAGAGAACAAAAATTTCAATACTGATAAATATTTTAAATGAATATCAAAAACGCATTGAATGCATTTTAATTTTTAAAAAATTTCACTGAAAAAAACATTCAAAAAGAAAGCAAGTGAATTCAATCATTGAAGAAGAGAGAATTAAAATATATTTCAGAATATTTCCTTTTGTGTGGCGACGCAATGTCCAGTAGGAGAAAAAATTTAAGACAAGTATGAAAAAAGCGACCGGTGGGTTTCTACGAGGCGGACATCATCCTTCGCATTGACCGCGCACGGCAGTGCTGCAGTTAGAGTCTTGAGCGTAGCGGGAGCTCTGAACACTCCGCCACAAGACCAGTTAACCAATCTTCGGCTAAATGTAAAATCACGTATATTAAATTATTTTAAAAATCATTACCTTCCTTTTAAGGGCATAATTTTTACGTTAATGCTCTCAAACATCACCAACTATTTGCAAAAATAACGTACTTTGAAATAAAAAATGTACAAATTACTACTTTTTAATTTATTTCTCAAAAAAAACATAAGTTTACGAAAATCACAATTTTTTTTTAAAATCTGTAATTTTGAAGCAATTTTTTCAATCTTCGTATATGTAACGGATAATATTACTGTACACAAAGAAAAAAGATTTTGTGAGAATATCTTCACAAATGACGAAGTTATTCAATGTGAAGTAAAAATTAAGACTACTTTTTAAAAATCCTTTAAAAAAAAAGTTTGGGGAATTTTATTTTTTAAATGAATGGATCTAAAAGAGAAAGGCTTGAAGTTAATTAGTGTAGAATATCGATTTAATAACACGAAAAGTAATTCATACCTAACGATTTAGAAATAATTTTCATAAAAACGCATCAGTTTTAACACTATTTTAAAAAATTCGAAAAAAATAGAAAATATCGTTATTTTACAAAAACAGTTATACCGTGTCGTGGCGAAATAAATGGTCTTTCCGATTCTGTAATTATTTTTTGTCTAATTTCGACACCGAAAATTAGATGACAATTTTAATATGGTGGAAAACGTAAGATTACCGCTCAGCCGAAACGGAAGGGAAGTTCCGCCAAGTAAACAACCGGCAGGAGTAAAAGAATTAGGCGTTTTAAGGTTTTTAATTAATATCTTTTTAACTAATTACAATATCGGAATATAAATGGGCAATACGGCTTCCCCGGAAAATTCCCCATCTTTTGTTACCTTCCGCGACTTTCTGCGTAGTGCTGTTCGTGAGAAGATAGACGCACATACATAGATAGATAGATACGTTTGTTTACCTTCGAATTTTAATAGTGTAGACTAGCTTTCATGGCCCGGCGTTGCACGGGCTTATACCGAGGGTATAACTTAATCCCTATGTTAATTTCCTCCTTTCTTTCTGACGCCAACACTTTTGTGTGGTTTTGACGCGTACGATGTGAGTGCATGACCCGTGAGTGCGTGTCATGGCTTTGTCGCTTAACATTTTCCCTTCTCTTCACAAATTCAACACTTCCAATATTATTTTTCGAAATTACTTTGATTTCTTTGTTTCTTTCCTCTCCGCTTAGCCCGGCGTTGCACGGACTTCTACCGAGTGAATAACTTCATCCCCATGGAAATTTCGTGTTTCCCTCAGGCCGATAGCTCTTATGTGCGCGATGTGAGTGATTTCTTTAACTATGTCATTAAAACTCCCTTTTTCGAAATTTGTTCTTGCGTTGGTGTGGTGTTCTAATTATTAGAGATGGGTGAAAGCGCAGGTGTCGTTCTCGTCACTTGACCATGGTTGAAAATTTCGAGGTCCATCGCCAATAACCCTCGAATAGGCGAACAGTGCGAATTTAAAAATCACTCACTCAGTTTTCAGTTCTTGCGTTGCAATTTTTTAGTCCCCGGAAACGAAAATGTAGCCTTTTTAAAGATAGATGTATGTTGAAACAAGACAGAAAAGTAGAAATTTTTCAAATTTCACTGCTATTTTAAATATTGAAGTAAAGTTGTGAGGATTTTTTGAAATATTCGACACACGGGAAAAATGTTTCATGCAATTATCTTTATAAAAGAAAAAATTATTAAATGATTGTTTTAAGTATTTTGAGTGTTTTATTAAAATTTGTTTCGAATGCAT
This sequence comes from Trichonephila clavata, assembly GCA_019973975.1. Lineage (NCBI taxonomy): Eukaryota > Metazoa > Arthropoda > Arachnida > Araneae > Nephilidae > Trichonephila > Trichonephila clavata. Next base: position 29,364 of record BMAO01015327.1, on the reverse strand, counting down.
AACATACTGCCATGGAAATTCACCTTCCTTTATCAAAGTTCCTGGTATGTGTGTGATTCCTTTATATAAACGTCACTACAATTCCCTTTTTTGAAAAAAAAATATCTTCCAGATCTTACTAATGTCAAACAGGTTTCAGTTCTCTTTCTACTGCACGGGGTTACAGTGGCTTATTTGATTGTAGAACTATTTTCCCCCTGACTCTCCCCTCAGATATAAGATTTATCTTCAAGTTTCTATTCATGACATATCAAAAACAATATTGCTTTAGTAAAAAAATAATAAATTTAAACAATAAAAGAAAACTATTTTGATGCTTGAGTAAAAAAAAAAAGTCATCATTTTTTAATAATAGATAATTTTTAGGAATCGAAAATAATAAAATAATTTTCAGGTTTTCATTAATCAATCAATCGCTACTTACAGTTAGCTTAAAAAGGTCTCTAGAACGAACTGATTGGAAGGAAATCCAAACTCTCTTTAAATAACCGGATATTTATTTACAAAACCTATCTTCTTGGCGAAGATAGGTTTTGTAAATCTTAACGTATGCATGCCCCATCTTAACGTATGCATGCCCCATTTGGGAATCTGCCAGTAACACACAATTAAATGATATTCGAAGACTTCAAAATAAAGCGCTTCGAGTCGTAGCCAGAGCTCCCAGGTACATCCCAAGATCTGTTCTCCACGAAGAACTTTGCGTTGAACCCATCCACACCCTAATAGCGAATCTTTCCTCAACTTTACATTCTGCCATCCATCATCATGACAACCCGACGATTAGCTCTCAATCTAACTTCATGAACCAGCCTCACCTCATGTACCGTTTGCCTCATAGCTCAACGAAGATACTACCTGATTTCTAAGAATTCCACCCCCCGCCCCCATGCTGTTAAACGTAACGAAAACCCTCTTTTCGGATTGAAGAACGAAAGGAAAAGCTGTTTTCCTTTTACGGAAACTATGTTCCACCTCCCCCCACCACCTCCTGACCGCCGAAGCTAGTTTTAGCTTAGGCGAACCTATCATTCTCACTTTATTTACTCCCTTTCTTAGGTATACTGTGTAACTGAAGTAGAAGCCTAGCTACCGCTAGGCTGGCACTGAGGACAAATATTTATTCCAGGCTCTAGAACGTATTTTTATCCAAAATAATAGGCGATATACCTTTTATTAACAAATAGTTAATTTAATAAGGAAATAATAGAAATATTCATTTGATTTTAAAAAATATATTAATTTAAATCCACATTATCTATGAATAATAATAAAAAAAATTCTACAGATAGCTCTTGAAACGTTTGGATGTTTGATTAAACATATGTAACTGCTATGAAAAACACTATGTGAAAAACCTAGTTATAAGTACACATTCACTGAAAAAAACCATTCAAAAAGAAAATAATACTATCTGATAAAAACATTCAATTTTTTTAGTTTTTTCCCGGAAACGAAACTGTAGCATTTTTAAAAATAGTTGTATGCTGAAAAAAGAACATAAAGTATAAATTTTTCAAATTACAAAATTTCACTACTATTTTAATTCTTGAAGTAAAATTGTGAGAATTTTTTGAAATATTTCACACGAGGAAAAAAGTTTCATGCAATTACGCATTATTTTAAAGTAAACTATAAGCTTTATGAAAGAGAACAAAAATTTCGATACTGATAAATATTTTAAATGAATCTCAGAAATGCATTGAATGCATTTTAATTTTAAAAAAATATATTAATTTAAATCCATTATCAATAAATACTAATAAAAAAAATTCTGCAGTTAGATCTTGAAACGTTTGGAGATGTTTGATTAAACATATATAAGTGTTAAAAATCCACCTTTGGGGGAAAACCTAGTTATATGCCAACATTCACTGAAAAAAATTTCAAAAAGAAAATAATACTATTTGATAAAAACATTTAATTTTTTTAATTTTAATTTTATAGTTTTTCATTCCACTCTGTGTTAAAATTATTTAAACACGTATCTGCGAAAAAAAGTATATTATAAAAAACTAACTTATTAATTATTTTCTAATAAAATTGATTAAAATTGCTCATTTAGCAATTAATTGTGACATACCATTTGCTTACATAATGGCAGCACTGAAAATGAAGTAAATTTCAGATCAGTGGGGATGCAGCAAGTGAATTCAATCATTGAAGAAGAGAGAATTAATTTACGGGGTGGGAAAAATAAGCAGAAATGAACAAAATGGAATCCTCTAGATTTGAACCCAGAAAATAAGAATGAGACACTTAGCGGAAGGGCGAAAGCGGCGCTCTAGCCAACCACGCTACCCAGCCCTACAGCAGAAGTGAAAATAGGCAATACTAATGAATGGGAGGTTCAAATTGAATTTAATTTTTATTTGAGGGGATCCACAGGATATTCACATAACGATTGAAAGATTTCGATTGAAGATTACATTTAAATGTATTGCAAAAAATTTATTGATTTTTGATATTTAAAAAAAAGCAATTATTAATGAAGAATATATAATACGAATATAGCTTTTTTTTCTAAGAAATTTATACCTATTTTACTGACTATTTCCAAAAAAAATTAGAAATGGGCAAATTTTTCGATTGAATTATGAAATTATATGTCAAAAAAAGGAATATATATTAGGCATTATTTTAAAGTAAACTATAAGTTTTATGAAAGAGAACAAAAATTTCGATACTGATAAACATTTTAAATGAATCTCAGAAATGCATTGAATGCATTTTATCATCTTAATCTGACATATATAAATATTTAATTTTGAAAATTATATGAAGAAGAATTGACGATAAAATAAATCTTTCACTCGCATTTTTTTTTACTCGCCAAAGTTACTGATTTCCCCCTGTTTAAGGCAGAATTTTTTTAATGTAAGCCTTGAGTTATATGCGGTCGAAGGCGAAACATGTCAGAAGTCTTTGGCGCAAAGCTAATTTTCGACGCCAATGTTTGGCTAAATGTAAAATCGCGTATTTTAAATTATTTTAAAAATCATTACCTTCATTTTAAGGGCATAATTTTTACGTTAATGCTCTCAAACATCACCAACTATTTGCAAAAATAACGTACTTTGAAATAAAAAATGTACAAATTACTACTTTTTAATTTATTTCTCAGAAAAACATAAGTTTACGAAAATCACAATTTTTTTTTAAAATCAGTAATTTTGAAGCAATTTTTTCAATCTTCGTATATGTTACGGATAATACAGTCGGTCGAATAAATAGTTGAGCACCGTGACCCTTTCAAAAAATGATTGAAAATGGAAAACGACCCTTTTTGAGTATCCCCTCAAAGCGTCTTGAACTTCTCTTCGTAATACTTATCGAAAATCTTTCAAATTCCTCCAAAAAATATTTTTGATGGGCGCAAGAAAATTTTTCAGCCCATCCCAGACGAATGATTTAAAATGGGGGTGATCCACAAATGAAATGGAGACATGTCAGGGGGTGATCCGCAAATGAAATGGAGATGCTTCAAGCTTGGTGTGTCTTGAAAGCAGCGACCCATGAAAGGTAAACAATGCAACGTTGGTATGTCGAGAAAACCAGGAGAATCATTCCAGAGAATCATTCCATTGCCATCTCACGATATAAAGCCTTCAAATCTTGGTGTGTCAAGGAAACACGGAGGTCTCAACTTGCAGCCAGCAGGCGAGTCCGATTTTTTGTGTCAAGTTTTTAAAAAGATGCATTCCAATCTTGGTGGATAATGTGGCCCGAAAAAAAGGGGGACCCAGTCGACATGCGACTCGGTCCCCCAATTTTCGGATTTTTGAAGATTTTGGCTAAAAACATTTACCGATAAGACTTACAGAATCTGCGAATTTCCAACATTACGCCAAATCCTGAAAGTCTTAACGAAAAACATTTAGCATTTACCTGTTGCCATGGAAATTCTTTTTCCGTCAAAACTGCCAGATTTGGAATATTTAATACAAACCCAAACCTGACAGTTTTAACCAAAAATAAAATTTCTAAACTCTTGACTGCATTCAGAAGCACTCTGATTTCTGGCTGCTAGCTGCTCGCCTTTTATATATTCTAGTGGTGTCGCGTGAAACGATTCCTATTGGTTGACGCTTTTCAACCTTGAAACTAATCTTTAACGTATCTTTGTGCATCTTTTTAACACAAGTTTTAAAAGAGAAGCCCTCCAACGTTAGCACCTTCCTTAACCCAAAAAAAGGGGTACCGAGTCGACTCTTGTGTCGACTCGGTCCCCATTTTCTGGGCCCATGGGCATTTTTACAGTTCAATATTTACAGTTCCATATTTCAATTTTTCTCACTTACTCTACCAAATCAGCCATCTGTCTGTTGCATTCGGCGTGCAGCTTTTTAAAGTTTTGCAGGTATCTGGCAAAACGGTATGACTTTACCATAGTGCACTTGGAAACGTCAGAATATTCGTGCACCTCATCGTGCAGGTGATCTGGTAGAGCACGATCGTTCAAGTCCTGAAACTTTGGCAAAGTTTCCAAATTTATAGTAAAGAGCCCCAGCTGCTCAAAAATTTTTCGCTGGTCCGACCCTTTGACAACGATGAGTCCCTGATTTCCTTGCGCCAGGTGGCAAAATTTACCCCTGCCGCAAAAGGACAGGTATTCCAGTGGCACAGATCCAGGGATGTGGCTCTTCAAACTGAGGCGCTCGTTAATAAAACGGTTGGCCCGAAAGTCTTTCGAGGTGGTGATTAGGTTGGAATGATCCACCGTAATACAAATTACTTCTGGGTCCTTTCCATCCTCCGGAATCGTGGAGATGGACAATTCGATTGGTACAGGCTTGCCTCCATGATGAAATACATTAGCATGGGCGAAGAAGGCTAGTTGAGACATGTTGCTTTGAGAGAACTCTGAGAGAGAATGTCTCTGTCTGCTGATGTCTCGCCTTTTATACTCTTTAGGGTCACGTGAATCGATTCCTATTGGCTGATACTCTCCAACATTGAAACACTATCCATATCATGAGGCATTTATATATATTGGCTTACTGATCCAACATTGAAACACTATCCATATCATGAGATATCTATTGGCTGATTCTATCCAACATTGAAACACTATCCATATCATGAGATACATATTGACTGATTCTATCCAACATTGAAACACTATCTATATCATGAGATACCTATTGACTGATTCTATCCAACAGGACCATGCAAAAACTACACGCGCCATCAGGCACCTTTCGATTGATTCTATCCATCCTTGGTAGAAATCTTGTGGCCTCTTTTTAGTACAAGTTTTAAAAGAAAAGCCCTCCAACTTTGGCACCTTCCTTAACCCAAAAAAAGGGGGACCAAGTCGACTCTTGTGTCGACTCGGTCCCCCTTTTTTTTGCCCAATGGCATTTTTACAGTTTAATATTTACAGTTCAAATTTCAATTTTTCTCACTTACTCTACCAGATCAGCCATTTGTCTGTTATATTCGACCTGCAGCTTGTTAAAGTTTTGCAGGTATCTGGCAAAACGGTACGACTTTACCATGGTGCACTCTGAAATGTCAGAATATTCGTGCACCTCATTGTGCAGGTGATCTGGTAGAGTACGATCGTTCAAGTCCTGGAACTTTGGCAGAGTCTCCAAGTTGATGGTAAACAACCCCACTTTTCAAAGATTTTGCGCTGGTCGGTTCCCTTGACCACGATGAGGCCTCGATTTCCTTGCGCCAGGTGAAAAAATTTGCCCCTGACGCAAAAGGACAGGTACTCCAGTGGCACGGATCCAGGGATGTGGGTCTTCAGACTGAGGCGCTCGTTAATAAAACGGTTGGCCCGGCAGTCTTTCAAGGTGGTGATTAGGTTGGAATGATCCACCGTGATGCAAATTACTTCTGGGTCTTTTCCATCCTCCGGAATCGTGGCAATGGACAATTCGATCGGCACAGGCTTGCCTCCACGATGAAATACATTAGCATGGGCGAAGAAGGCTAGTTGAGACATGTTGCTTTGAGAGAACTCTGAGAGAGAATGTCTCTGTCTGCTGATGTCTCGCCTTTTATACTCTTTAGAGTCACGTGAATCGATTCCTATTGGCTGATACTCTCCAATCTATTGGCTGATACTCTCCAACATTGAAACAATATATCCAAATCATGAGGCATTTATTGGATTACTGATCCAACATTGTGATGACCTCGCAAAAAATACAAGCATCACTAGGCATTTTTTGACTGATTCTCTCCAACAGGACCACGCAAAAACTACATTCTCCATCAGGCACCTTTCGATTGATTCTATCCATCCCTGGTAGAAATCTTGTGGCCTCTTTTTAGTACAAGTTTTTAAAAGAGATGCTCTCCAACGTTGGCACCTTCCTTAATTCAAAAAAAGGGGGACCGAGTCGACTCTTGTGTCGACTCGGTCCCCTTTTTTTTGCACATGAGCAATTTTTTTACACTACCAAAGCTGAAACTTTGGAGCTCCATTCCGCCTGCAGCTTGTTGAACCGCTGCAGGTATTTTGCAAATTGAAACGATTTCAGCATGGTGCAATGAGACACGTCCCCTTCTTCGTGGAGGTCATCATGCATGGGGTTGGGAAAGGTTCCATCACAAAGGGTGTTGAATTTGGGCAGCATCTCCAGAGCCATGGTGGAGAGTCCCAACTCTTTGAATGTTTTTTGCTGCTTTGGGTTTTTGACTACGATGAGGCCTTTTCTTCCTTGGGACAGCTGGTCAAACATACCCCTCACGCAATAGCGCAACCATTGCGCCGGCACACTCTTGGGCAGCGAGCGCACCAGACGAAGACGGGCGTTTTTGCAGGCATTGGAACGCATGTCTTTGGGCGTGGAGGTCAGGTCCTCGTGGTTCACCGTAATGCCAGGAGTACTTCGGGATCACTGCCATCCCTGGGAATGGTGGCAATCGATAGCTCGATGGGCACTGGTTTGCCCAGGTGGTGCAACACGCTGGCATGGGCAAAATAGGTGGGTTGATTCGACATGTTGCTGAGAGAGAATGATTCTGCTGGCTAGAGGCTGGCGTTATATATGCTCGAGGAGCGTGACGTCAACTGGCATTCCATGTGCCAAGGCCTTTTGATGCGAGCGCTCCACGTGTTTTTCCAAAGCCCGTTTCCAAGGTTGGGGCATCAGCAGACGCCAAGGGAGGTGTTCATCTCGATGCATTTCCCAATCATCCAACCACGTTAATAATGTCACGTACACATCCACCAAACGCGTGCATTGCGTGAGATTCAACGCGTACGCCTCCTTATTGTGGGGTTGATACGCCTCCCAAACTCGGCGAGAAGGGGGACGACCCAATTGAAAAAATCTCATCTCGACTCCTGGATCCCACGTCAAATCCAAATGACTCGTAAACACGACCACTGTTTTTCCAAACGACCGAGGAACGTGCACACCAAAATTGGGCTAAAAAATGATGGTGTAAGGATAGTCTTGCTCGAAATATGTGACTCGATCCGGCCACCGACCCAGATTTCCAAAAACAATCGTAGTGCGAGAACGACACTGGTCCAATAAATTTTGTACCGAAACCATTTTTTTTACATCCTCTTGTGTAATGTGTCAAGGTTGGTATTTTTTTGGACAAAAAAATCAGACTTGTTTCCATAAAACAATTTTTTTTATTTACAAAAAATTATGTACAAAATAAGCATTATTTACAATATATATACACAACTGCCAAGATTTATTTGCAACACAAATTTAGAGGTTCTGTCACTTTAAACCCAACAGTGTGTCTTTTCATAGGGTTCATTCTGGGCATTGTCAAATCCAGCGGTGCTTCCGGCTGCTCCATGGCCAACCCCTCTTCAAAATGGTCCAAAAACGATACAATGTCGTTATTTGGATCAAAGAGGGAAGGCACCGTATGAATCAGCTGGGGTTCTTGTGCATGGGCTGGGGAGGCTTCCATCACTTGTTCATGCACCAAGCAGTCTCCAAATACGTTTGACATTAAATGGTCAAACGAAGTCTCCACAGGTGGATCTGGAAACTGGATCTGCTGAGGTGGTTGAGCATTAGGTGGATCTGGAAATTGGATCTGCTGAGGTAGTTCTAGAAATTGGACAGGTGGATCTGGAAATTGAATCTGCTGAGGTGGTTGAGCAACAGGTGGATCAGGAAAATGGATCTGCTGAGGTGGTTGAGCAACAGGTGGATCAGGAAAATGGATCTGCTGAGGTGGTTGAGTAACAGTTGGATCTGGAAAATGAATCTGCACAGGTGGTTGAGACACAGGTGAATCTGACAAACGAATCTTTTGAGGTGGAATGGACACGGGTTGAGGAGCAGCCAAGGCAGGTCTGGCAATCATCACAGGGGGTCGCACGACCGGTGTCACGAGTGTTTTGTGGGATTTTTTTGGAATCCTAAAATGTTTCTTGGAGGGAGGATACACCTCTTCCTCCAAAGGTCGCTTGCTCGTCTCACCATGAGCCGGGGTTGGAGGAGGCAGTTTGTAGGCTTTTTGGTCATATCGCTTCACCTTTCGGAAATCCCCCAGGTTGAATCCGCTCTGAACGAGTTGAGGAAGAATGGTTTCGGGAATAATGTCCACCCCAAATACGGTCTTTTGCACTGTGAGTAAAATGTAATGAGTTCCTGCCGGGATGGGATACGCCGTATGGGGCTCCAACACTTTGCGATGATAGAGCATTTGGTCAAAGGGCTCAAAACTCCTCCTATACAGATTGAGTTTGCTTTGATGCTTTAAACTGGAGGAGGGCAGTTCGTACATTAGCATGGGCACATGGGTTGTTTGGATCAAATGAATCTCTCCCGGTTTCACGGTGCGAAATCCAAAGGTAAATCCAGTTTTTACGATAAACATGTTTTGGTGCATGAATCCACTCCGTTTGTCCGTATTCTTCAGCGGTCGATCGGGATTTCTCATTAAGCCTTGCGACACCTTATCCCACGTCATCTCATCGGGTTCAAAGGGAATTTCGATCCTCGCCGCCAACACGGCCCGCTTGAAATTGTCCATATACGATCGTCTGCAATGCCAACTATCGTTACAAAACATGACAAACACACGTTTCGTGGCCATCTCCTGATACAGGATGAATGCTTTGACGAGGCCCTGTCGAGCTGCATATTCCAACGTCTCGGTTTTCTCAGGTAAGGTCACTGGCACCACGGTGGTGGATAGGTGCTCTGGGAAAGCATCGATTGCGTCCATGCTGCTGGCGAGTCGAGAGACGACTGATTTGAAGCGTCCCAACGAGCTCTCATTTTATACGTTTCAGACAGGATGTGGGCGGAGCTTGCAGTCACCAATCTTGCTCACGAATAAAAAATGGGATTAATGGGTTGATGCAAGATGGTGCACATGCCTTGCACGGCTACCCAACGATGACAATGTGTCTCGAAACAAAAGGGACACTCCCCCCCGTTTCGTTCGTTGGCATTTAACAGCATCGCAGGGATCCTTTTGAACGGACTGACAAATATTTAAATAGTTCGTCGGGACATTGCCGATCCAAGGCATACGAGACGACACCGTTGGTGAGCGTGAATACCTCGTCTCGGAGACACAACACGGCCAAACCTTGGCTGTGGAAAAACACTTGAGCCGACACATGAGACGTGGGAATCAATCGATGGGCATACAGGGGTCGCCTGGGTCTAAAATCAGTTCTACGATAGGGTGGTCTGAAATCGGGTCTGCGATACAACCTAGGATATCGGGGCCCATTCTCGTTTCGTCGATAATCTCGTTGAATGATGGAAGCTACCTTTCTCACAGGTGAATCTGCCCGTCGCTTTGGTGAATTTGACCTTTGCCTTGGGGAATCCATCTTTCGCTTTGAGCAATCCATCTTTTTTACAGGTGAATTTGACCTTCGCCTTTTTGAATCCATCTTTCGCACAGGTGTAGCTATCTTATGCACAGGTGAAGCTACCTTCCGAATAGGAGAGGAAACAATTGGTTCAGGTGCAACAGGTGAAGCTACCTTCCGAATAGGAGAAGAAACAATGGGTTCAGGTGCAAGAGGTGATTCCACGGAATCAGAGGATTCTTGAAATTCCATTCGTTGTCGAGACTCAATGAATTGTTCAGATACCATAGGTGGTTCAGGTAAAGATTCAAAAATCATAGTTTCCTCTTGAGATGGCTCATGGGATGGAGAAGCCACTGGAGTCGGTGGTAAAGGTGAAACATGTGCTGGTAAATTGAACATGTCAATCAAATCATCATACTCTGGAGAAGAATCCATTGTGAACGATTGAGTAGGATGAGACGCGTGCAGTATTTGTACTCATCTCTCAAAAAATATTGAAAGCTTTAAAAAAAAAAATTAAAAAAATTTTTTTTTTTTAACGTTGGTAAGTTTTCGAATAAGGTTGGAAAACCTTTTGAACAAGGGTTCTCGAAACATGATCTAAAGTAGAATGATTACGAGAGAACGTTGGCAGGTCGTGGTAACCTTGGTACTCTTTTCCATCGCCATGGGTTAATCATTTTGAGCTTTCGTTGGCTCTGTATCATTCTTTTCAATATTTTATCTACGACCAATGTACTTTGCAATTTATTTTTCAATATATTCATTTCTGTGTTTAACTCGTGTTCTTTGGCTTTCCACTCATCTCTTTCAGTTTTCCACTCGTTTTCTTTGGTTTCCCATATTTTATTTTCAACTAATGTATTTTCCAATTTAAATTTTAATATCATTTATTTTAGCGTTCAACTCATTTTCTTTTGTTTTCAACACGTCCTTTTCCTCTTTCAACAAGTCTCTTTCCTCTTTAAATATGTCTCTTTCCTCTTTAAATATGTCTCTTTCCCTTTGAATGAGGTCGCATTCATCTCGCTGAGTTTGGACCTTAACAAGACTTTTTGGTCCATGGCCCACTCTTGCTTTATCTTTTTAATTTCATTCATCATGTTTTGTTGTTTGCGGGACAATACATACATTTCGTCTCGGATCCTTTGAAACAAACTTTGACCCCCCTGGTTTCCCTCCTTTAAATACAATTTTGTGTTACCGTAGAGCGTCACGTACAGAGGAGTCTCTTCCCCTGTCACCTGGTATTGGAAAGGAAACACGCAATTTAAAAATTTCCATCCCGTCACGTGAATCGGTACATTCCATTTCAAATGACCCCACCCGTCTGGTAAACATGTGGTCACCTTGTCCCAACTGGCCACATTTTTATTTCCAAGTTGTTCCAACAGTAATCTTTCTATTCCTCCTGGAAAAAGCGTACAGAGAAAGGCAATACTATGCGCGTGCAAGGGTCGATTCATATGGAAATGGGACCATTGTTCCGGATTCATTAATTTTTCGGGAATTTTACCCCCGTCACACGACGATTTGGGTTGACTCAAGTACACAATGGTCCGAACCAAATGAAAGGCACTCTGAATCTTGACACATTTCTTGGCCCGACCAGCAGAGGGAAATTCATAGCGAACTTTACCCTTCCAAATCTCTTCAAATGCACTTTCTTGCTCACACGCCAAAATCATGTGTCGATGCTGTATTTTACCCCTCTCTGTCTCCAATCCATCGCACAGACACCAAAAGGGTAAAATGACAAATTGATTCCGAATCATTTCCATTTCCTTACAAAACGTATCAAAAATGTTGTGTTTGACCATAATGTGAAACCATACCCAATCTCCTTTCAAGTAGCGCTGAATAATCCCCCACACATCTTTGCCCAAGCCATTGTCAAATTTTATTCCCTCTTCCCATAGGTCGGGTTTCTCAAATATTGAATCATAAAAATTGTCCCTCAATCTGGGACGACCGTACATTTCACGAGGTATCGGTTGAAAGTGCCTACAACCACATACTTCTGGCGCCCTTTCCTCTTCTTCCGTCTCCTCCTCATCGTCCGAGAATTCCCAGACATCTTTGGCTTCGTTTGCAAAACGTTTCAAGCACGATAAAACGTGATTTATGTGGTCGGGATGATTCTTTTCTCCATGATTCCAGTGTTTTTTTCCAAAACAAAACACGCATTGCTTGCGAAAATTTAAGGAATGTTTCTCGGATGCATGTTTGTAATAAAAATGACCCAATGTCATTTGCTCATGACAGTTGGGGCAAACTACTGGAGTGCTTGAAAGTGTCTTGAGATGCCTGAAAAAGGTTCTGTCTGACATTTCAAAAGAATGTGTAACATCTCAAACGTCATGTAATACCTCAGGTGTCAACCCTTTATAGAACCACTAAAAAAAAATTTAAAAAAATTTTTTTTTTTTAATTGGCTTTAAAAAATTTGACATTTGAATGTTTACTTGCATCGAAAAGTTTTTGACATTTTAATTTTTCCTTGCATCAAAAAGTTTTTGACATTTTAATTTTTCCTTGCATCAAAAAGTTTTTGACATTTGAATTTTTCTTTTTCCCCCTCATTCCATTTTTTGTTGGGTTCCATTTCCCCCCTTTTGGGGTTTTTAGTTTACCCTCTTGGACCTTTCATTGAATCATTCCGACGTTGATGGGTGTTGATCGTGAATTTCCAACAACCTAGGTCCTGGCGATGGACATTTGCCTTCCTTTACGCATTTTCTTACAACCTTCCCACCGTAGGGAGGGCAATGTTTCCCGTATGAGGTCCCTTTATGTGCCTTGACCCTATGATGTACACATTTCTCTTTCAAATTTTTGAAAGGGGAGAGATGTTTATTTACCTACCCCTCTTTGTCGTATGAGTACCTGTTTATCTGTGCAACTTTTGACATTGGGGCGAAGCGTTTATCTATGAAACCTCTGAAATGGGTGGGATCTGTCTATAATCTATCTGACCTATGACATTGGAGGGACGCATTTATCGGTCTATAATCTATCTGACCTATGACATTGGAGGGACGCATTTATCTATCTGTTCTATCTGACCTATGACATTGGAGGGACGCATTTATCTATCTGTTCTATGACATTGGTGGGACCCCCTACATTCGTAAGCCTCGTGAAAGGGAAGGGACACCCTCTCTTCGTATCGCATAAGAATTGGAGGGTTGCATTTATCTGTAAAACATATGAAAAGGAGGGATATTTCTTACAAAAGGGTACCTATTCTTTCCAAATATTTAAAAAAGTACTTATATTCAAGTTTTTACTTGTTTGAAACCGCGACATGAAACCGCGACGAAAGAAGCAGGTTATGATCTATGAAGTTAACGTTATCTTTAGTATGTAATTAGTATAGTAATAAGTATGTAATAAGTATGTAGGGTAGGTAAGCTTTTTCTTTATTACTGGAAAATGCTGGTTTTACTGGTTGATGGAGTGGCGAGTATGTGTGACGAGAATGCTTCTTGTTTCTTGCAGGGGGTGAACATAAAAAATCACTTCAACGGCAACAGGAAATTTCCACATTAAACCTTCCAACGTTGGTGAGAGGAGGGATGTTTCCATGTTTTCCTAACCCCCTTTGAGTTTCCCCGTTTAAATTTCCCTCTTGGAGTTTTTCCGTTTGAGCGATGCCCTTGGAAGGAGACGTGGGGCCTCAGACATGTCCCCCGTTGGATGGGATTCATTGGATAGAACTCCCGTGGAGAGGCTTCCTTTCCATGATTCGTTCTTTGTACCCCCTTTAAACTGTTTCTTCAACATTCTTATTAAACGGTTCCGTTTTGTTTCCCATCACGAGTTTTTTTTACCTGAAAAGCACTCCACATGACCCTTTACAGGCCTTTTTACCTGTTTGAAACAGGCCCAAATCCGTAACTAGCATTTTAATAAGGAACCTTTTGTTTCCTAGTTCATGATGTATCAAATAATAAGGTGAGTGAAAGGATGAAAATGAAAAGAAGAAACGAATCAAAAATAAAAATAATTTAATAAAATACAGGTAAAATAAATAAAATACAGGGAAAATAAATAAAATACAGGTGAAATGAATAAAACATAAAAAGTCATTTCAATGGCAGATGGACAAATGATTCTCTCAACAGTTCCACATCAAACCTTCCAACGTTGGTGAGAGGAGGGACCCAAAAAAATGGAAAGGACGTGGTGGGACTCTGGGTCCGCTCCAGACATGCTTTGTTAAACGTGTGTCCACATTCGGTCGTGAGGGGAAAATGCATGGGCTCCATGCAAATGGGACATTTTTCAGGCACTCCAAACACGGGATCTGGAAAGGGAGCACTGTACAAAAGTTGCAGAGCCGTATGACCCAGCGTCACCCATTGTTCCAAATCCTGCGAGCCCCCATAAGACCAGGCCACGGTCGCCTTTCGGTACAGATCGGGTTTCATACATTCTGTCCAAATGCCCCGAATGTAGGCGCCGTGACCCCTTTCAGCCATCTTGTGGAGCACAAGGTCCTCGGATTTGAAATGTTCGACAGCGCAGAGAAAGGGGAGAGAGCGCAATTTTCCAGATTCCCCCGAAGAACAGAGAACGTTGCACAAGGCATCCAGGTCGTGGAAATGGCGTCGAAAGGCTTGCACCGTCAACACCTCTGGAATGGTAAAGCATTCAGACGATTCCGGAGTTCTTTTAAAAAGGCAGCAAAGTCCCCGAAATCGGGGGTCGAATACTTGACCAGGCAGTGTGCAAACGCTAAATCGTCTCGCATCGTGAGGAATGAATGAGCTCTCTCGCCTCGAGTACCTCGCTTTTATAGCAGGGAGAAGGCTTCTGATTGGTCGATGCAACTGATATGAAATTTCAAGTCTGGTAGGATTTAAAAAGGATTCATGAGTAACACTTTCAATTCAACCTTGGCTTGAAAAGAGACTTATGCTGCTAGCAAAATTATTTTTTCGTAAGTATTACTTTCAACCATGGCTGGAAAAGAGACTTGTGCTGCTAGTAAAAGTATTATTTTTGAGAGAGGGTAGCGTCATTTTTTGCAAGTGTTTCATTCAACAGGTTCCAACCTTGGCATATTTACTGACCCAAAAAAATTGGGAGAATGATTACTGGTCCTGAGCTATGCTCTTTTCCAGCAATCATTCTCCCATTTTTCTGGGGCTCAACACAATGTCTACCTTTAAAGGTCGGGTTCTCTCAATGGATTGGGTGCCCTGCAGAGAGGACAGGTGTTTTGCACGTCCAGATGTTGCAACAAGCAACGCATGTGGAACAGATGACAACAACGCGTTCTTTCCGGCCAGTGCATGGGACTCAGACAGATGGCACATGAATCTGGTACTTGAAACACGCTCTCGGGCCATTTCAATCCATAGCACCCATCCAACACTGCTTGAGCCAAGTGGGTCCAGGCGGTCAGGTGTTGGGGACCGTGTCTCCTCCACGCCTTGTAGGCCAAGTGATACAGTTTCGGTTTTGCCAAACTAGTCCAAAAGTCTTGTAGAAAGGCCCCTTTTCCTTTTGGCAGCCTCCTCCTCCAAGTAATCGCTGTTCAAGTGGGCCGGTTCTGCATACAAAACACATTCAAAGGTGGGCAGGTCACGGGGCTCGTAATCGGGCAACACCTTTTGCAGCAGTTTAGAAATGGATACATCGTAGATGGACTAGACCGTTATGATGTCAGAGGGCATCATGGTCTGCAGGCACTTTCGAAAATTAATCATAAAGGTAATGTAGTCTCCAAGATTAGCCTCCTGGTACTTGGCCAGATAAAGTGTGAAAGCTTTCTCGTCTTCCATGTCTCAGGAATAAATGAAGCAGAGAGCGTCTGAGCCCTGCTTTTATAGTCGAGAGAAGGAGGAAGTGGTTTCTGATTGGTCGATTGTTTTGATTAGGATTCCCAAGGATGAAAGGGGGTCACCTTTCAAGAGGCAAAGGTCCATGTCATCATCCAACCTTGGCATCTCATATAAACCAAGAAAAGGGGAGAATGAGCCAAAGCCCAAACTCCCCTTTTTTGGTAGGAAAGAAAACAGACGCTTCATTACAATAAAAACAATTATTTATTTACATTCTTTACAGGATGGGGTTGAAGGATGAATCGACACATACCGGATTTCAATATAGGATGATGGTCGGGCACAAACAAAACAATGGTATGGATTGGTTGAGTAGGGGTCTTTGGTTGGATGGCGAGTTTTTTATTGGGCAAGAAGGGTGGTTGTTCCAAGAGTCTCTTGCCAAGCTCCAGGTGGGAAGAATAGGCCTGGGTACTCTTGTTGTATCGAGTCATCAGAGGTGAAGTAGGCAGGCGTGATGTCACCTGGACATGGGCTCCAGTCATCAAAACAGAGGGATCCACCCTCTCCAAAGGTGTGACTGGTCTCTCGGGTAAGGATTCCACACGTCGTTTAGCCGGTGGAGAGACACTTTTAGCAGGTGGAGAGGCACTTTTAGCAGGTGGAGAGACACTTTTAGCAGGGTGTGTAGGAATTTTCTCAGGTGGAGAGGCGCTTTCAACAAGTGGTGTAGGAGTTCTCTCAGGTGGAGAGGCACTTTCAACAAGTGGTGTATGAATTCTCTCAGGTGGAGAGGCACTTTCAACAAGTGGTGTAGAAATGTTCTCAGGTAGAGAGGCACTTTCAACAAGGGGTGTAGGAATGTTCTCAGGTAGAGAGGCACTTTCAGTTGTTGCACGTTCCTGAGAAGGCTTCCTTTTTACACCAGCCCTCAAAAATGCCATCTTCAAAGATGCCGTCTTGGAAGCGTTTTGGGATTGCATCTGACGCATGTCCTGCACCTTTTGGATAAAGTCTTGGATCCATTTCCTCACCAAGATGGAATCGGGGATGGGAGAGTGTTGAACCTGCAAGACGGGCGAGGTTTTGTAGCTTTCCACAAAGAGGTTGCCTGGATTCTCTGCCAAAGCAAAGCCCATTTGGAGACTGGAGGCAAAACTCTCGGCCAACGACGAGAGTTCGACCTCCAAAATGCTAAAGACGACATCGGGAGTCACGAGTTTAGACTTTTGAGTCATGATTGGATAGCGTTTGTAAGGCGGCAGCACATCCTTGCCTTGAATGACCAGGTTGTCGTAACGTTTGGCAAATTCGTACACTTTGGATCGACCCAAGAGAGCTCCAACGTCGACCAGTCGAAAGTAGAGCTTGCCATCTCGTCCCACCATGGCAGCCAACGGATAGTGTTGATTGGGCAAAAGCAGTTTGAACCACATGTTGACACGAGGAAACACTGAGCGTGTGTGAGGAGCAACGGAAAGCAGTGAAGCTTTTATACTCTCCATCAGAAAAAAAAATAAAATGTGGACAACGTCGTGGAAAAAAAAAATTAAAAAAAATTTTTTTTTTACACACAACGTTGTCTACATTTTAATTTACATCTTGACAAGGGTGTTGGAAATGTTTTCAATGCTTTACTGTACATTCTGAGGTTGTTAAGTATCTCCAACCACCACCTTTGATAAAGTGGTACATTCTTTGCCAACGTTTGCTGTTTTCATCCGTCATGTGCATGGCTCGGGGTAAATAAAATTTTCCATTTTGTAAAATTTGCTCCAATCTCAATTCGGTGGGCTCACTGTACAACTCGTGTTCTTGAAACACCATCGAATCCAATAAAAAGTGAATCGCACAATCATGGAGTGGTTCTTCTCCCCCGACCACACACTAAACAATCTCGTCGACAAAAGCATGGAACGGAAACGACTGACATAGTCTAGCAGGATAAATTGAAAATGAAAATAAAATTTCAAGTAAACTTTGAAATGGCACCATAAACTGGACAAGCAAATGAGATGATGGTTGTGGAGAAAGGTTGTGAGTTTATAAAAGTCACCCACTAAAAAAAAAAAAAATTTTTTTTTTTTAGTGAGACATCTCTTTCTTGTCTAGCTCGAGTTGTTCTCTTGAAGTGCTGCGTGTATTACAACTGTCATTTTACTTTTCAATTGTAATGTGACGGCGCGTGACGTCACTTGAATCTGATTGGTCAATTTTCCTTTACAAGCAGATCACGAGCTTGAAATCTCACAGTCTTCATTTGACTGCTGAAGAGGATGGATAAATGTTCTCACTAAAAAAAAAAAAAATTTTTTTTTTTCAGTGAGACATTTCTTCCTTGTCTAGCTCGAGTTGTTCTCTTGGAGTGCTGCGTGTATTACAACTGTCATTTTACTTTTCAATTGTAATGTGACGGCGCGTGACGTCACTTGAATCTGATTGGTCAATTTTCCTTTATGAGCAGAGAGAGAGTTCTTGTCAAGATTTTATTGTGCAGTTGTTCGTTCGTGGCGGAAAACTTTTCCATGCTTAATTGCACATTCTGAAGGTTGAAAATTGACCAATCAGATTCAAGTGACGTCACGCACAATAGACTTAATGTTAAAGGACTTGTGATTTTTTTCAGTGTATGGAATCCACTGGTTCCATGGAATCGGGCTCGAACCTTTCTATCTCGGTAAATTACAATGGGATCGAGTCCAAACTCTTTCCATGGGGGGTCATGGGGACCCCCCTGGTGAACCGGAAATGGCGATATCTCGGCTTCTATGGGGCCTTTATAGACGTGTGACCCCTCAAACGATTCAGAATCGTTTGTAGTGTACAATGACATTTTTGGTTTAAACCTAGACCCCCTGGTTGAGGTTCTAGGCTAAAAAAAGCCCATTTGGCCTGTTTTAGATTTTCTCCTCATCTAAAGGTCCGATTTCCAAACTGTTTATGTTGTTGGATAGACTATAAAATGACCTATCGTGTGATGGTATGGATATGGACTTTGGATACTGGGTTTGGATCCTAGGCTCCAAAACGTATCGACCCTACGAAGGGGCCTAGTTCGGAACCTTGGGGTCATAAGGTAAGGGTCTAACCTATCCATCTGTTTGGAATGACAAGCCCTATCAAATAATACCCCTTACAAGACCCTACCCCCCATAGGAGGGTCTCTAGGGTTACAGAAAAGGTGGCCCATAGGCTTAATGTGATGTTTTCGCATTATAATGCTATGGAATCAAGTAAAAACCTTCTATCTCGGTAAAATACGGTCGGATTGGGTCCAAACTTTTCCCCTGGGGGGTCATGGGGACCCCCCTGGTAAACCGGAAATGGCGATATCTCGGTTCCTATAGGGCCTTTATAGACGTGTGACCCCTCAAAAGATTCAGAATCGTTTGTAAATTACAAGATTTGTTTTGGTTTGGATCTAGACCCCTGGTTGAGGAACTAGGCTAAAAAAAGCCGTTTTGGCCTGTTTTAGATTTTCTCCTCATCTAAAGGTCCAATTTCCAAACTGTTTACGTTGTTGGATAGAACACAAAAAGACCTATCGTGTGATGCTATGGATATGGACAAGGGGGTAAAAAGGGGGTTAGGAAAACATGGAAACATCCCTCCTCTCACCAACGTTGGAAGGTTTAATGTGGAAATTTCCTGTTGCCGTTTAAATGATTTTTTATGTTCACCCCCTGCAAGAAACAAGAAGCATTCTCGTCACACATACTCGCCACTCCATCAACAAGAAAAACCAGCATTTTCCAGTAATAAAGAAAAAGCTTACCTACCCTACATACTTATTACATACTTATTACTATACTAATTACATACTAAAGATAACGTTAACTTCATAGATCATAACCTGCTTCTTTCGTCGCGGTTTCATGTCGCGGTTTCAAACAAGTAAAAACTTGAATATAAGTACTTTTTTTAAATATTTGGAAAGAATAGGTACCCTTTTGTAAGAAATATCCCTCCTTTTCATATGTTTTACAGATAAATGCAACCCTCCATTTCTTAGGCTATACGAACAGAGGGTGTCCCTTCCCTTTCACGAGTCTTACGAATGTAGGGGGTCCCTTCCCTTTCACGAGTCTTACGAATGTAGGGGGTCCCACCAATGTCATAGAACAGATAGATAAATGCGCCCCACCAATGTCATAGGTCAGATAGATAAATGCGTCCCTCCACACACAATGTCATAGAATAGATAGATAAATGCGTCCCTCCAATGTCATAGGTCAGATAGATTAGACCGATAAATGCGTCCCTCCAATGTCATAGGTCAGATAGATTAGACAGATCCCACCCATTTCAGAGGTTTCATAGATAAACGCTTCGCCCCAATGTCAAAAGTTGCACAGATAAACAGGTACTCATACGACAAAGAGGGGTAGGTAAATAAACATCTCTCCCCTTTCAAAAATTTGAAAGAGAAATGTGTACATCATAGGGTCAAGGCACATAAAGGGACCTCATACGGGAAACATTGCCCTCCCTACGGTGGGAAGGTTGTAAGAAAATGCGTAAAGGAAGGCAAATGTCCATCGCCAGGACCTAGGTTGTTGGAAATTCACGATCAACACCCATCAACGTCGGAATGATTCAATGAAAGGTCCAAGAGGGTAAACGAAAAACCCCAAAAGGAGGGAAATGGAACCCAACAAAAAATGGAATGAGGGGGAAAAAGAAAAATTCAAATGTCAAAAACTTTTTGATGCAAGGAAAAATTAAAATGTCAAAAACTTTTTGATGCAAGGAAAAATTAAAATGTCAAAAACTTTTCGATGCAAGTAAACATTCAAATGTCAAATTTTTTAAAGCCAATTAAAAAAAAATTTATTTTTTTTTTTTTTAGTGGTTCTATAAAGGGTTGACACCTGAGGTATTACATGACGTTTGAGATGTTACACATTCTTTTGAAATGTCAGACAGAACCTTTTTCAGGCATCTCAAGACACTTTCAAGCACTCCAGTAGTTTGCCCCAACTGTCATGAGCAAATAACATTGGGTCATTTTTATTACAAACATGCATCCGAGAAACATTCCTTAAATTTTCGCAAGCAATGCGTGTTTTGTTTTGGAAAAAAACACTGGAATCATGGAGAAAAGAATCATCCCGACCACATAAATCACGTTTTATCGTGCTTGAAACGTTTTGCAAACGAAGCCAAAGATGTCTGGGAATTCTCGGACGATGAGGAGGAGACGGAAGAAGAGGAAAGGGCGCCAGAAGTATGTGGTTGTAGGCACTTTCAACCGATACCTCGTGAAATGTACGGTCGTCCCAGATTGAGGGACAATTTTTATGATTTAATCTTTGAGAAACCCGACTTATGGGAAGAGGGAATAAAATTTGACAATGGCTTGGGCAAAGATGTGTGGGGGATTATTCAGCGCTACTTGAAAGGAGATTGGGTATGGTTTCACATTATGGTCAAACACAACATTTTTGATACGTTTTGTAAGGAAATGGAAATGATTCGGAATCAATTTGTCATTTTACCCTTTTGGTGTCTCTGCGATGGATTAGAGACAGAGAGGGGTAAAATACAGCATCGACACATGATTTTGGCGTGTGAGCAAGAAAGTGCATTTGAAGAGATTTGGAAGGGTAAAGTTCGCTATGAATTTCCCTCTGCTGGTCAGGCCAAGAAATGTGTCAAGATTCAGAGTGCCTTTCATTTGGTTCAGACCATTGTGTACGTGAGTCAACCCAAATAGTCGTGTGACGGGGGTAAAATTCCCGAAAAATTAATGAATCCGGAACAATGGTCCCATTTCCATATGAATCGACCCTTGCACGCGTATAGTATTGCCTTTCTCTGTACGCTTTTTCCAGGAAGAATAGAAAGATTACTGCTGGAACAACTTGGAAATAAAAATGTGGCCAGTTGGGACAAGGTGACCACATGTTTACCAGACGGGTGGGGTCATTTGAAATGGAATGTACCGATTCACGTGACGGGATGGAAATTTTTAAATTGCGTGTTTCCTTTCCAATACCAGGTGACAGGGGAAGAGACTCCTCTGTACGTGACGCTCTACGGTAACACAAAATTGTATTTGAAGGAGGGAAACGAGGGGGGTCAATGTTTGTTTCAACGGATCCGAGACGAAATGTATGTATTGTCCCGCAAACAACAAAACATGATGAATGAAATTAAAAAGATAAAGCAAGAGTGGGCCATGGTCCAAAAAGTCTTGTTAAGGTCCAAACTCAGCGAGATGAATGCGACCTCATTCAAAGGGAAAGATACATATTTAAAGAGGAAAGAGACTTGTTGAAAGAGGAAAAGAACGTGTTGAAAACAAAAGAAAATGAGTTGAACGCTGAAATAAATGATATTAAAATTTAAATTGGAAAATACATTAGTTGAAAATAAAATATGGGAAACCAAAGAAAACGAGTGGAAAACTGAAAGAGATGAGTGGAAAGCCAAAGAACACGAGTTAAACACAGAAATGAATACATTGAAAAATAAATTGCAAAGTACATTGGTCGTAGATAAAATATTGAAAACAATGATACAGAGCCAACGAAAGCTCAAAATGATTAACCCATGGCGATGGAAAAGAGTACCAAGGTTACCACGATCTGCCAACGTTCTCTCGTAATCATTCTACTTTAGATCATGTTTGGAGAACCCTTGTTCAAAAGGTTTTCCAACCTTATTCGAAAACTTACCAACGTTAAAAAAAAAAAAATTTTTTTTTTAAAGCTTTCAATATTTTTTGAGAGATGAGTACAAATACTGCACGCGTCTCATCCTTCTCAATCGTTCACAATGGATTCTTCTCCAGAGTATGATGATTTGATTGACATGTTCAATTTACCAGCACCTGTTTCACCTTTACCACCGACTCCAGTGGCTTCTCCATCCCATGAGCCATCTCAAGAAGAAACTATGATTTTTGAATCTTTAACTGAACCACCTATGGTACCTGAACAATTCATTGAGTCTCGACAACGAATGGAATTTCAAGAATCCTCTGATTCCGTGGAATCACCTGTTGCACCTGAACCCATTGTTTCTTCTCCTATTCGGAAGGTAGCTTCACCTGTTGCACCTGAACCAATTGTTTCCTCTCCTATTCGGAAGGTAGCTTCACCTGTGCATAAGATAGCTACACCTGTGCGAAAGATGGATTCACCAAGGCGAAGGTCAAATTCACCTGTAAAAAAGATGGATTGCTCAAAGCGAAAGATGGATTCCCCAAGGCAAAGGTCAAATTCACCAAAGCGACGGGCAGATTCACCTGTGAGAAAGGTAGCTTCCAGCATTCAACGAGATTTTCGACGAAACGAGAATGGGCCCCGAGATCCTAGGTTGTATCGCAGACCCGATTTCAGACCACCCTATCGTAGACCTGATTTTAGACCCAGGCGACCCCCGTATGCCCATCGATTGATTCCCACGTCTCATGTGTCGGCTCAAGTGTTTTTCCACAGCCAAGGTTTGGCCGTGTTATGTCTCCGAGACGAGGGATTCACGCTTACAAACGGTGTCATCTCGTATGCCTTGGATCGGCAATGTCCCAACGAACTATTTAAATATTTGTCAGTCCGTTCAAAAGGATCCCTGCGATGCTGTTAAATGCCAACGAACGAAACGGGGGGGAGTGTCCCTTTTGTAACGAGACACATTGTCATCGTTGGGTAGCCGTGCAAGGCATGTGTGCCATCTTGCATCAACCCATCAATCCCATTTTTCATTCGTGAGCAAGATTGGTGACTGCAAGCTCCGCCCACATCCTGTCTGAAACGTATAAAAGGAGAGCTCGTTGGTACGCTTCAAATCAGTCGTCTCTCGACTCGCCAGCAGCATGGACGCAATCGATGCCTTCCCAGAGCACTTATCCACCACCGTGGTGCCAGTGACCTTACCTGAGAAAACCGAGACGTTGAAATATGCAGCTCGACAGGGCCTCGTCAAAGCATTCATCCTGTATCAGGAGATAGCCACGAAACGTGTGTTTGTCATGTTTTGTAACGATAGTTGGCATTGCAGACGATCGTATATGGACAATTTCAAGCGGGCCGTGTTGGCGGCGATGATCCAAAATCCCTTTGAACCCGATGAGATGACGTGGGATAAGGTGTCGCAAGGCTTAATGAGAAATCCCGATCGACCGCTGAAGAATACGGACAAACGGATGGGATTCATGCACCAAAACATGTTTATCGTAAAAACTGGATTTACCTTTGGATTTCGCACCGTGAAACCGGGAGAGATTCATTTGATCCAAACAACCCATGTGCCCATGCTAATGTATGAACTGCCCTCCTCCAGTTTAAAGCATCAAAGCAAACTCAATCTGTATAGGAGGAGTTTTGAGCCCTTTGACCAAATGCTCTATCATCGCAAAGTGTTGGAGCCCCATACGGCGTATCCCATCCCGGCAGGAACTCATTACATTTTACTCACAGTGCAAAAGACCGTATTTGGGGTGGACATTATTCACGAAACCATTCTTCCTCAACTCGTTCAGAGCGGATTCAACCTGGGGGATTTCCGAAAGGTGAAGCGATATGACCAAAAAGCCTACAAACTGCCTCCTCCAACCCCGGCTCATGGTGAGACGAGCAAGCGACCTTTGGAGGAAGAGGTGTATCCTCCCTCCAAGAAACATTTTAGGATTCCAAAAAAATCCCACAAAACACTCGTGACACCGGTCGTGCGACCCCCTGTGATGATTGCCAGACCTGCCTTGGCTGCTCCTCAACCCGTGTCCATTCCACCTCAAAAGATTCACCTGTGTCTCAACCACCTCAGAAGATCCAATTATCAGATTCACCTGTGTCTCAACCACCTGTGCAGATTCATTTTCCAGATCCACCTGTTACTCAACCACCTCAGCAGATCCATTTTCCTGATCCACCTGTGTTGCTCAACCACCTCAGCAGATTTAATTTCCAGATCCACCTGTCCAATTTCTAGAACCACCTCAGCAGATCCAATTTCCAGATCCACCTAATGCTCAACCACCTCAGCAGATCCAGTTTCCAGATCCACCTGTGGAGACTTCGTTTGACCATTTAATGTCAAACGTATTTGGAGACTGCTTGGTGCATGAACAAGTGATGGAAGCCCCCCCCAGCCCATGCACAAGAACCCCAGCTGATTCATACGGTGCCTTCCCTCTTTGATCCAAATAACGACATTATATCGTTTTTGGACCATTTTGAAGAGGGGTTGGCCATGGAGCAGCCGGAAGCACCCCTGGATTTGACAATGCCCAGAATGAACCCTATGAAAAGACACACTGTTGGGTTTAAAGTGACAGAACCTCTAAATTTGTGTTGCAAATAAATCTTGGCAGTTGTGTATATATATATTGTAAATAATGATTCTTTTGTACATAATTTTTTGTAAATAAAAAAAATTGTTTTATGGAAACAAGTCTGATTTTTTTGTCCAAAAAAATACCAATCTTGACAAATTACACAAGAGTATGTAAAAAAAAATGGTTTCGGTACAAAATTTATTGGACCAGTGTCGTTCTCGCACTACGATTGTTTTTAGAAATCTGGGTCGGTGGCCGGATCGAGTCACATATTTCGAGCAAGACTATCCTTACACCATCATTTTTGAGCCCAATTTTGGTGTGCACGTTCCTCGGTCGTTTGGAAAAACAGTGGTCGTGTTTACGAGTCATTTGGATTTGACGTGGGATCCAGGAGTCGAGTTGAGATTTTTTCAATTGGGTCGTCCCCCTTCTCGCCGAGTTTGGGAGGCGTATCAACCCCACAATAAGGAGGCGTACGCGTTGAATCTTACGCAATGCACGCGTTTGGTGGATGTGTACGTGACATTATTAACGTGGTTGGATGATTGGGAAATGCATCGAGATGAACACCTCCCTTGGCGTCTGCTGATGCCCCAACCTTGGAAACGGGCTTTGGAAAAACACGTGGAGCGCTCGCATCAAAAGGCCTTGGCACATGGAATGCCAGTTGACGTCACGCTCCTCGAGCATATATAACGCCAGCCTCTAGCCAGCAGAATCATTCTCTCTCAGCAACATGTCGAATCAACCCACCTATTTTGCCCATGCCAGCGTGTTGCACCACCTGGGCAAACCAGTGCCCATCGAGCTATCGATTGCCACCATTCCCAGGGATGGCAGTGATCCCGAAGTACTCCTGGCATTACGGTGAACCACGAGGACCTGACCTCCACGCCCAAAGACATGCGTTCCAATGCCTGCAAAAACGCCCGTCTTCGTCTGGTGCGCCCGCTGCCCAAGAGTGTGCCGGCGCAATGGTTGCGCTATTGCGTGAGGGGTATGTTTGACCAGCTGTCCCAAGGAAGAAAAGGCCTCATCGTAGTCAAAAACCCAAAGCAGCAAAAAACATTCAAAGAGTTGGGACTCTCCACCATGGCTCTGGAGATGCTGCCCAAATTCAACACCCTTTGTGATGGAACCTTTCCCAACCCCATGCATGATGACCTCCACGAAGAAGGGGACGTGTCTCATTGCACCATGCTGAAATCGTTTCAATTTGCAAAATACCTGCAGCGGTTCAACAAGCTGCAGGCGGAATGGAGCTCCAAAGTTTCAGCTTTGGTAGTGTAAAAAAATTGCTCATGGGCCCAAAAAAAGGGGGACCGAGTCGACACAAGAGTCGACTCGGTCCCCCTTTTTTTGAATTAAGGAAGGTGCCAACGTTGGAGAGCATCTCTTTTAAAAACTTGTACAAAAAAGAGGCCACAAGATTTCTACCAGGGATGGATAGAATCAATCGAAAGGTGCCTGATGGAGAGTGTAGTTTTTGCGTGGTCCTGTTGGAGAGAATCAGTCAAAAAATGCCTAGTGATGCTTGTATTTTTTGCGAGGTCATCACAATGTTGGATCAGTAATCCAATAAATGCCTCATGATTTGGATATATTGTTTCAATGTTGGAGAGTATCAGCCAATAGATTGGAGAGTATCAGCCAATAGGAATCGATTCACGTGACTCTAAAGAGTATAAAAGGCGAGACATCAGCAGACAGAGACATTCTCTCTCAGAGTTCTCTCAAAGCAACATGTCTCAACTAGCCTTCTTCGCCCATGCTAATGTATTTCATCGTGGAGGCAAGCCTGTGCCGATCGAATTGTCCATTGCCACGATTCCGGAGGATGGAAAAGACCCAGAAGTAATTTGCATCACGGTGGATCATTCCAACCTAATCACCACCTTGAAAGACTGCCGGGCCAACCGTTTTATTAACGAGCGCCTCAGTCTGAAGAGCCACATCCCTGGATCCGTGCCACTGGAGTACCTGTCCTTTTGCGTCAGGGGCAAATTTTTTCACCTGGCGCAAGGAAATCGAGGCCTCATCGTGGTCAAGGGAACCGACCAGCGCAAAATCTTTGAAAAGTGGGGTTGTTTACCATCAACTTGGAGACTCTGCCAAAGTTCCAGGACTTGAACGATCGTACTCTACCAGATCACCTGCACAATGAGGTGCACGAATATTCTGACATTTCAGAGTGCACCATGGTAAAGTCGTACCGTTTTGCCAGATACCTGCAAAACTTTAACAAGCTGCAGGCCGAATATAACAGACAAATGGCTGATCTGGTAGAGTAAGTGAGAAAAATTGAAATTTGAACTGTAAATATTAAACTGTAAAAATGCCATTGGGCAAAAAAAAGGGGGACCGAGTCGACACAAGAGTCGACTTGGTCCCCCTTTTTTTGGGTTAAGGAAGGTGCCAAAGTTGGAGGGCTTTTCTTTTAAAACTTGTACTAAAAAGAGGCCACAAGATTTCTACCAAGGATGGATAGAATCAATCGAAAGGTGCCTGATGGCGCGTGTAGTTTTTGCATGGTCCTGTTGGATAGAATCAGTCAATAGGTATCTCATGATATAGATAGTGTTTCAATGTTGGATAGAATCAGTCAATATGTATCTCATGATATGGATAGTGTTTCAATGTTGGATAGAATCAGCCAATAGATATCTCATGATATGGATAGTGTTTCAATGTTGGATCAGTAAGCCAATATATATAAATGCCTCATGATATGGATAGTGTTTCAATGTTGGAGAGTATCAGCCAATAGGAATCGATTCACGTGACCCTAAAGAGTATAAAAGGCGAGACATCAGCAGACAGAGACATTCTCTCTCAGAGTTCTCTCAAAGCAACATGTCTCAACTAGCCTTCTTCGCCCATGCTAATGTATTTCATCATGGAGGCAAGCCTGTACCAATCGAATTGTCCATCTCCACGATTCCGGAGAATGGAAAGGACCCAGAAGTAATTTGTATTACGGTCGATCATTCCAACCTAATCACCACCTCGAAAGACTTTCGGGCCAACCGTTTTATTAACGAGCGCCTCAGTTTGAAGAGCCACATCCCTGGATCTGTGCCACTGGAATACCTGTCCTTTTGCGGCAGGGGTAAATTTTGCCACCTGGCGCAAGGAAATCAGGGACTCATCGTTGTCAAAGGGTCGGACCAGCGAAAAATTTTTGAGCAGCTGGGGCTCTTTACTATAAATTTGGAAACTTTGCCAAAGTTTCAGGACTTGAACGATCGTGCTCTACCAGATCACCTGCACGATGAGGTGCACGAATATTCTGACGTTTCCAAGTGCACTATGGTAAAGTCATACCGTTTTGCCAGATACCTGCAAAACTTTAAAAAGCTGCACGCCGAATGCAACAGACAGATGGCTGATTTGGTAGAGTAAGTGAGAAAAATTGAAATATGGAACTGTAAATATTGAACTGTAAAAATGCCCATGGGCCCAGAAAATGGGGACCGAGTCGACACAAGAGTCGACTCGGTACCCCTTTTTTTGGGTTAAGGAAGGTGCTAACGTTGGAGGGCTTCTCTTTTAAAACTTGTGTTAAAAAGATGCACAAAGATACGTTAAAGATTAGTTTCAAGGTTGAAAAGCGTCAACCAATAGGAATCGTTTCACGCGACACCACTAGAATATATAAAAGGCGAGCAGCTAGCAGCCAGAAATCAGAGTGCTTCTGAATGCAGTCAAGAGTTTAGAAATTTTATTTTTGGTTAAAACTGTCAGGTTTGGGTTTGTATTAAATATTCCAAATCTGGCAGTTTTGACGGAAAAAGAATTTCCATGGCAACAGGTAAATGCTAAATGTTTTTCGTTAAGACTTTCAGGATTTGGCGTAATGTTGGAAATTCGCAGATTCTGTAAGTCTTATCGGTAAATGTTTTTAGCCAAAATCTTCAAAAATCCGAAAATTGGGGGACCGAGTCGCATGTCGACTGGGTCCCCCTTTTTTTCGGGCCACATTATCCACCAAGATTGGAATGCATCTTTTTAAAAACTTGACACAAAAAATCGGACTCGCCTGCTGGCTGCAAGTTGAGACCTCCGTGTTTCCTTGACACACCAAGATTTGAAGGCTTTATATCGTGAGATGGCAATAGAATGATTCTCTGGAATGATTCTCCTTTTTTTCTCGACATACCAACGTTGCATTGTTTACCTTTCATGGGTCGCTGCTTTCAAGACACACCAAGCTTGAAGCATCTCCATTTCATTTGCGGATCACCCCCTGACATGTCTCCATTTCATTTGTGGATCACCCCCATTTTAAATCATTCGTCTGGGATGGGCTGAAAAATTTTCTTGCGCCCATCAAAAATATTTTTCGGAGGAATTTGAAAGATTTTCGATAAGTATTACGAAGAGAAGTTCAAGACGCTTTGAGGGGATACTCAAAAAGGGTCGTTTTCCATTTTCAATCATTTTTTGAAAGGGTCACGGTGCTCAACTATTTATTCGACCGACTGTATGGAGTCTATGGTAATGACTGTAAAACGAGA